>CAUYSK010015325.1:0-80422 GCA_963575035.1 Avahi laniger | reverse complement strand
TACACTATGGAGGTTCCTCAAAAAAATTAAAAATATAACTACTATATGACCCAATAATCTCTCAACTTAGTTTGTGTCCAAAGCAAAAGAAATCAGTATATTGAAGAGTATCTGCACCCCCATGTTTATGGCAGTGCTATTCACAATGGCCAAGATATGGAATCAACCTAAGTGTCCATGCACAGATGAACGGATAAAGAAAATGTGGTGTATGTGTACAAACAATGGGGTACTACTCATCCATAAAAAGAATGAAGTCCTGTCATTCAGGGCATCATGGACAAGCCTGGAAAATGTAAAGTCCAGACACAGAAAGACAAATACTGTGTGATCTCACTCACCTGCTGAAGATGAACGAGCTGAGCTCACACAAGTAGAGAGTAGAATAGTGGTTACTAGAGGCTGAAAGGGGTGAGGATTTGTGGGGAAAGGGAAAGATTGATTAAAGGACACAAAATTACAACTAGATAGGAGGAATGAATTCTAGTGTTCTATAACAGGGGAAGGTGCCTATAGTTAACAATAATTTACTATATATTTGGGGGTAGCTAGAAGAGAGAATTTGGAATGTTCCCAACACAAAGAAATGATAAATGTCTGAGGTGATGAATATGCTCATTACCCCGAATTGATCACTACGCACTGTACGTATTGACATATCAGTGTGTGCCCCACAGATATATGCAATTATTATGTGTCCACTTAAAAAAATAAAAAGAAAATGAAAAGAGAATGTAGGAAATTCAGGATCTGGATATTGATTCCCTTAAGCTCTCCACTCCATGTACCCGAGAGAGACTTTGTGTTCCTCGGTGTGTGAGAGTACTCCACTCTGATGGTTATATTTTGAGATGAAACAAAGTTGAAATTGGTCAGGGCACAGCAATGTTGCCCCAAAAGTTTCCTTTTGGTGACATTACATTACTATGGTAACTAATTCAAAGGAATTTTCTTGGTAAATTAAGGATATTCCAAGCAACTATTATTAATTATTAGGTTTGGGAGTTTGATGATTCATTATCCTCTCAGATGATTAGGTCCCATAATTTGATTTGGCATAACCAAATATGCAAATGTTAATGCTAATATGCAGAAGTCATTACTTGGTTGATACTGACAATAATAACTTCAAGTGTGGACGTCTACTTACTGATGAAATATCTCTTGATAGAAACTACTGTATAATGCAGATTGTAATCCGGATTGGTTGGCAACCACAAAATCATATCAAAGAGTACTCGTGGGATGATGCTATCAGGCAATGTCATTAAATCGTAACACGTGAGCTCAACCCTCTTTAATACAAAGATTTGTATATATGCTGCACAAAATGGCCAGCACATTTGCCAATGGAGAGTGCAAGAGACACACTTACTACTTACATATCTGACTTTCCTTTTGTAAATTCCTTTAGAACATATATTCTTCACTAATGCATTATTTCTAAATGCAGATTATATCGAAACCATATTAGGACTTTTCTAGTAAGAACCACAATCTAATCTCTTTAGACTGAACTTAAGTATACATAAAAAAAATTTCCTGGGTAATTTTTAAAGATGCCTGATCTCATTATTTAAATTTGATTATATCTAATTTCATTCAGAGAGGCAATTTAATTTTACCTATGGTGATATTTCTTTTTTAGCTTCAAGTACACGTATAACATCATCTAAATACAATAAAAGGACTTCAGACTAAAGAGTCTACACCACGAATGTAAGAAGATAGTAAATCTCTTGAAACTTTGTAATGTTGTCAGGAGTGCTAGTTGTGTTGCCCTTTGCATGTTGCCTGTGGAGTTTAATGTTAGAAACTCTTCCATGAAAAATGTGTGAAGATTTATCTCTGGAGTCAGTAAGAAAGTGAAGCTGGGAGCCTGGCAGCCCAGGAGGTTGGACTCCATTTTAGAAACCTTTATAGATGGATTGAGAACAAAATCTACCTGAGTCCTTCTATGCCATTGATCTGTCCTTGGTCAGAATGTTCAGTAGGTCAAATCTATTATACTTAAAGAGCATTATATTAAAAATAATGAACATTTTGCTTTTGTTTTTACTATGAAGCATATGCTTTACATGACAATTTTATAGATATTAAATTGCTTTAATTTTATGAGGAAATATATTTAGTATCGCATATGCTGAAGTAATATATTAGGTAGCTCCAAATTTTCTTTTTAGTGACAAAATTTTAAAAACAAATAATTATACAACACAGACCACACAAAATAGATTGTGTAAAACAGATGCCTTTGGGGTGATGAAATGTTCTAACACTGAAAGGTGATGAGGGTGACAATTCTGTAAATTTGCTAAAAATTATTGAATTGTACACTTAAAGTAGGTGAATTTTATAGTGTAGAAATTATACCTCAATAGAGCTGTTAAACACAAACACACACAAAATAAGAACAAAACTTCAGAATTCATTTAAGCCTAAGAATGAGTGAAAATAGCTAGCAGGATACTCCGTCCAGAGAGTATCATTTAAACAGAGCAGCACTCGGTACACAATAGGCACTTGGTACATGCTTACTGCATGTGAACCAGTGAGAGGGAGAGATCATTTACCAGTAAATTTTAATAAATAAAACAATGATTAATGTCTGAAGAGTTATGAGTTCCTGGATGATAATCAATACTGAAAGACAAATATATTAATCCACTGTATTTAATTAACTTCAGAAATGCTCAGTGCAAATCTGAAAATATCACCTGATACTCCTCTAAAGAATCGGAATCTCCCTTTTTCCTTTTGCCCTCTCTCCTCACACACGCTGGAGCACGTCTCCTACCTGCATCCACAGGAGATGGTTATGAGCATAAGTTGACACATTTGCGGGTCCTTTACGTGGTGAAGAGGACCTATAAAGTTAAGAGAACTTTAAATCTTAATAAGCAAGAGAGTAAAACAAAACTTCTGTGACATATCGTATGCTGTATCAGAAGTGAATTAGTTTTAAAAACATGAAGTAATACATGTTCAAAACCAAGAGAATGAAACTAAAGCAAAGAGTAAGAGAAAACAGAGCCCTTGTTGACATTTCTGTAATCCACCCTTTACATGGTATGTATGTGTACATGGTAACACATAGCATATATGTTTCATGCACTGTGATTCCATCGTCTGCGTCATTCACGTATGGAGTTGAGTGAGGGTGGAAGGAGACATTTTGGGCTACAGAATAGCCATAACGTGAGGGGTGGCGGGGAAGGTGGAAGTTTATTTCTGCTGAGAGACTGCAAAGCAGAGCTTGGCTTAAATTGCGGCAGAGGGGATTTAGATTAGACATTTGAAAGAACATTCTTTTATCAGGACTCTGAGCCACCAGCCTGCATTGTCAAGAGAGCTAATAAAATTGCATGGTTTATACGAGAGCAGGGGCACGCAGTAAATGATTACTTAGCTGCTCAGCACTTGAGATTTTAAGATTGGATCTTTTCATATAGCCTTGTGTGAATTCAACGAGGACTTTTTTTTTTCCTTTTTTCCTTGCCATCCTTACTGTATGCTGATAACTTTGACTGGTGCTAATTTACCAGTCAGTTCTGATTATGTGGATTGCATTCTGAATACAGTTAAACACAATTTATTTCTAGTAAACCACTCATTAGCATTAGCACGATCAGCATTTACAACTTAATTACTTTTACTGGATGCATAAACTACAGCTCTATTTGGGGCTTCAGTATTTTAAACCTTAAAGGAAAAAAAATATGTCCTTGGCATGGTGTCAGATATCCTTTATACACGCACACAACATACACACATATATACACATACACACACACACACACACACACACACATACATATACATATATACGTTTTCTCTTTTTTGATAAATGCCAATTGAAATATCAAAAAGGTTTCACCTAACATTTAGTCATAATAATACTGCTGTGATGTTTTATGAAGCAATAATGCACCTCCCTAGTGCTCCCTGGTGAATTGACTGTGTGGTTGATGGCTGGTTTTCACCACTAGGAGGCCAGATTATTGTCCCATAAAACAGCTCAACAGGACTTTTTGGCAATATATAGTGTCCTTGGAAGCCATTTTAACTTGAGTGTTTAAAGATAGGTTACAAGTGAAAATAATAACATACCTGAAAAAGAAATGTGAAAAAATATTAAATCAACTGTATCCTGAAGTAGAATGGACATTTTAAATAATTTGAAGTAGATATTTGCAATTTTAGACTTTCCTGATTTCCTAAGCATCTAACAATGCTAAACACGCACAGCCTCACACTCCGTGTGACTACATAGCCCATGCACTAGATAAGATGCTGCCAGTAAATTCAATACATCCTGCTACCATCTGCCCATTTTCTTTACCAAGCACACACACACACACACACACACACACACACAACACATCATAACTTATTATAGTTTTCTTTCTATGATTTGGTAGACTCTTTGTACACATGGAACACAATAGATCACAATGCCCCTTCTTTGTTCAATGTGTCTACTTCTCGCCAGCATCAGCCTTGCTCCTTCTGTAACAAGGCCGCACCTGCCCACTTTCTCTCTCCATGGGACAGTATGCAGGTAAATGGAGTAATTCCTCCAGAAAAATATTGGGGATTTTGGCTTCTAGATAAGTACAACTAACATGAGTTCAATGCTTATCATGGGGCAGTCAATGAGTTAGGCATTTTACCTAAATTGCTTTGTTTAATGCTCATTGCCCCCCTTTGAGAGACATATAATGATTATCATACTCTCCATTTTTAAGAAAGCAAAAATGTGGAGTCAAAGGGTAGAGTAACTTGCCCAAGATCCCACCTCTGGTAAATGGTACAGGCGAGTTTAGATCCAGGCAGTTATCTAGACTTAGAAGCTTGAGGATCATGTGTGAGATTGTCCAGCCTCGCACGTGATTTACCTTTGCTTCCCTAGCACCTGGCCCAAACTGAAGAGTGCTACCTGTTCTGCAGGAAACAGGGGGCGCTGTTGAGACAGAGACTCCTTCTACTGCTGATGCACTTTTCTACTGATCTAGCCATGGCTCCTGGAAATAGAGAAGCTTGATGTTGGAAAGTCTACATGGACAAAACAAACAGCCAATGAGGGGATGTGGGTGGATTACAGACATTGTCTGTTTCACAAGGCTGCTGCCATTCTCTGCAGCACACAGTCCACGTTCCTTCCCTCCAAAAGGCAGCATAAGTACTTAGCATGGGCTTCAGTACAATGGAAAAACAAACACCACATGTACTCACCATTAAATTAGTACTAATGGATCAACACTTACGTGCACATATGGAAATAGCATTCGTCAGAAATCAAGCAGGGAGGAGGAGGGGATGGGTAAATTCACACCTAATGGACACAATGCACGCTATCTGGGGGATGAGCATGCTCATAACTTTGATTCAAATGGCACAAAAACAATTTATGTAACCAAAACATTTGTACCCCCATGATATTCTGAAATTTAAAAAAAAGTCAATACAAAATGGTCCTATGACATCTTTACTAGTATTATTTTTATTACATTCATTTTGCACATGTATTGTTACCCCAGTTAGAGGTGGCTTCTTCAAAGGTGAGTAATTATGTTTAAATTTCACTGTGGCCCGTGACCATCTGCTTTAATGAGCACATTATAATCTTAGTCATAGTTGATCAAATATTTTAGTGGGTTGATCAATAAACTCAGTAGTCTAGGTGGGAGTGGGGCATGAAAGCCCTCTCTAATTGCTGCACGGGTTATTAATTTCCTTTTTTTTAAAAAAAAGTTTTTTGAATCTTGAACTATTTCTATCTCTTATCCAATCAAGTGGGCTCTAGTCTCAATTTTAGCATGACTATATGTGGTTGGCTCGTCCAACAATATTCTTTTACTGTCTTTCATTTCTTATGTAATATCATTAAAATGGTAATTCCCATATGATGCCATACTAAATTCATTCATTTTCTCTGCCAGTCTGCATAACTGGAATGAAGCTATCTGTGTCCTTATCGTAATTTCTCTCTGTTCTGTTTTTTTTCACACCAAAATTTCTAAGTTGCCAGTTAGATAAATTGACATTCCAAATTACCTGTTTTAACTGTTAGGATTCTGACATTTGTGTGGTCATTGCGCATTCTAGCTTTGCTTTTCTGACACTTTACATCCCTTTTTAAACGTGAAAAAAATCTAATATTGCATAAACTTTTAAGGTAATCTAAACTAATCTCCCATTTGTCAAATAGGAAATTAAGACCTTTACCCAAGTAACAAACTCAGGAATAAACAGGTCATTGCTAGGGTCTGGGTTTACCCAAGCATGCTTTGTCCCTCACACTACAGCACCTTTTATAATTTTATATTTTAATCACTTTGGTTCTCTAAAATGTCTTTTAAATGTTTGGTTTGGGTGGTCTTTACTAACCTGAGATTGAAATTTTACTTAAAAGGAGCCCTGCCATCCTAAATATTTTCATCTTATAAATCTTACAAGGAACTTTTCTCATTTCTTCTGAATAGTTAAGCCATGGACTATGCTTCACAGAGTGAAACCTATATTTACAGATGAAACTTTGATCTCACTCATATTAGAAGTGTTAAGATAAAAGTAAAGGTTTAAGCTAATTGCTTGAGAGCCAGCTCTTCTCATGTCTGTCCTTCCCTGCCTGCCACAACAGACCTATAATTTTCTGTGGACCACAAGGCATCTTATGTCTCTTAGTGTTTGGAAATAAACAATTTTAGAATTTTATTCTTAGAAATCAATAATTCTAGAATTCAGCCTCTCACTTATTTCCTCTTTAGGTCTCATGGTTTTCTTATTGTTTAGTGTGAATGAATCAGTACATCCATTTATATATTTATTAGTAATTTAGAAATTTGAAAACCAATTGAAGTAACCTGGAGTTGGTACAACAGAGATCTGTGAACTAACATAAATATGTAGTCCAAGGGTAACTCCTCCAAACATTTGATAAATGCATAACTTCTTGTTTTCTTAATAATTTGATGTTTTCACAGTTTATGGATTCTGAAGGATGTCATTAAAATGCAAAGAAATTTTGAAAGTTTAAAAAGTTAACTAAGGTTTAAAATCCCTTTGTGTATACAGTGGTAAAAGTAATATAGTGGTAAAATAATACAGTATAGTTGAAAGAGCATAGACTCTCATATCATAAAGATCTGGATGACAAACCTGCTCCATCATTTTCTAGTTTTGTGATTTTAAAGTAAAATGTTTGTGTGTGTGTGTGTGTGTGTGTGTGTGTGTGTGTGTGCACGCCTGCTTTGCTTCCTTGGGTCTCAGTTTCTTAGTCTTAAATTAAAAAAAGAACAAACGATTTGTATTATGTTTAAAAGGAAAATGGATAAGAATGTAAAACAACCGACACATAATGAGTTCTTATTAGATATTAATTATCTTCCTTCTGATCCTGTTTCCTTTGTTTCATTCATTTATTTTTATTTATTTTTTAAAAAATTCACTATTATAAAACTTTGACTAGGTGCTGGGCATGTGAAGATAAGATACTCTCTTTTCTATTTTTCTCATGTCATTTATCTTCTGTTATGCCATTTTGCCATAGCTACATTTTTAATGCTCCATTCAAATCAACGTCTCAATATATTTTTGTAAATTATCTTTTGTAAGTATAATTACAGTGAGAAGTCATGATGAAGCAGGACACTAGAGCTGTACAAACAGCTTCCTGATGAGCTGGTGCCCGTAGGAAATACTTTAAAGATAGTGCTGGTGCAGTCTCCAGGAGCAGGGAGCTCCACAGTTCTCGCAAAGGCTCTTTTACCTGGAGAGATGCTTCAGGGAGAAGGGAACTCTCAGAGAGGATCCAGCCAGGCAGCTTTAAGTCTAGAAATAGAAGTCTGACCCTTTTATGTTTCTGTTTATAATTGTGTTATCTTGGCCTCTCCTAGAAAGTGTGTTCTAAAGCATGTTTGAGGAGAAAATGGGACAACATATTTTTTCTTCATATCTGGCTAAAAAAAAGGACTATATACAAATAGAAAAAATAATTCTGTGCTTCATATGGAGCCAGAGAAGACCTCATATAGCAAAAGCAACCTTAAGCAAAAAGAACAAATTGGGAAGCATCAATTTACCAGACTTGAAGCTATACTACAAGGCTATAGTAACTAAAACAGCATGGTGTTGGCACAAGATCAGAGATATAAACAAATGGAACAGAACTAAGAACCCAGATCTAAAACCATCCTCATATTGCTATCTGATTTCTGGGAAAGCAGACAAAAACATACACTGGTGAAAAAAAGAATTCTTATTCAATAAATGGTGTTGGGAACATTAGCTAGCCACATGTAGAAGACAAATTAGTATTTGGGACTGGGATAAAACTAGTCTCTATTTAAAATAAATCAACCGGTAAAATATAAGCACTTTTCACAACGTCAGGAAATAGAAACATTTACCCCAGTCATCTTCTCCTTCTTGGATCAGGTTCTTTGTGATCTGACTGCTGAGCCACTATGAGCTTCCAGAACATTCATGGCTTGCTGGACCTTAGCTACATATGAAGCCCAGGGCTTTTGGAAGTACAAACACATGGGTTTTTGAATTCTGAAAATGTATGTCAATATAAATAAGCCAGTGCATTCCTGCTGCCTTTGAATGGAGTTGAAAATTGTTCAGCACTAGCTTCTTTGGGATAAATATTGTAAAGATGAATCAAACAGAAAATGATGGATTCTACAAATAGCCCTTAGTGAACTCACAGATTCTGCCTGTGATTTGAGAGGTTCAACAGAAGGTGAGAAATAAATATGTTAGGAATAAAATTAAATAAACAGATATAAATTCAATTAACACCAGAAAATCTGAACAATTAACCAAAATCAACTTTCTAGTTAACCCTTGACTTGACAGAAAATTAGTTTAACTGTAACTCACTCTTTCTTCCAAAGACAAATTTTATATGTAGGTGTGTGTGTACATATGTGTGTGTAAAGATACTAGCTATTTTGCTTTTAATTCAGGTGTTTTTAACTCCAGGTGGAAATTGATGTCATGAAAATATTGGGATTGAGGTTCTTTTAGAAAACAAAGAATGTGTGTGGTTATGAAATTCAAACAGATAATTATGAAATTCAGTTTGACTATAAATGCCAAGATGATGTGCAAAGTAATTTGATTAATTAATATTGAAAATTGAACTATAAGCATAGTTTAGTGATTTTTTTGACAGTTTATGTGGGCTTAGAAGATTTTTTTTTTAGCTTTGATCATTAGTCACAGTTTCTATAGAATTCAAAAATTATTAACTGACTAAATTATCCTAATTATATGTTTGACAATTTTATATACTTGTTCTTAAGAATTACTTTAAATAATACGGTAATTTAGAAATACCCAAAACTCAAATTGTAAATCCTGAGGGAGTGGTCAGTTTTTTTGTTTGTTTGTTTTTTATTTGTTTGTTTGTAGAGATGGCATCTTGTGATGTTGACCAAGCTGGACTCAAACTCCTGGGCTGTAACCATCCTCCTGTCTTGGTCTCAGCTTCCTGAGTAGTTGGGATTATGGGCATAAGCCACTGTGCCCAGCCATTTATTTCTTATTCACAGTGTTATCTCTAACATCTGAGCCTGACACATGCTAAATATTCAGTGAATGAATTCTCCTAGAAATAGAGATGTAATTCAGGAGTAAACTCACCTAATGAATGAGAAGCCTTGATGGCCCAACAGTAAAGCTATCCCAGCAGGAGCAAATGGGAAGGTTATCTAGATGAAAACATGACCCACTGACATGTGAACAATATCTCTATCAGAGTAGAAAGAAATCTATAAATGTACCACTTGTATGAATAGTAAAGAATAATTCATTTTGACATACCAAAGTAAGCAAAATTATATTTTCTTTTTTAAATCATTCTTTAGTTAACTGAATACATGATAATTTTTCAGTAAACATTTTCTTAACTGGATTCTACTGAATGCCTTTTACATGTGCTTATATTGTGAATCAAAGCATCCCACGGGTCCCACTCAAAGCCATGATGTGGAAAGAACACAGCTAATTTAGGGTTTTTGAGATAGGCTTTGGGGGAAAAGGCTCACAGAGAATCATGGGTGCACATCTTAGTGGTCCTGTGTAATGGGTAAGGAACTTGGGCCTTTTAGTCCAAGTGATGAGCTGGATGTTTAGTGTTCAGGATTATCAGCTTATTAGTAGCATTTTAAACATGGGAATGCCAGATAGCTCCAAAAAGGCTGTAGTGAAAGAGTGAGAAGAGAGCAGAAGATGGAACATGAATAAAAGATGCCATTGCTAAAAGATGAAACAGAGCAGGAGAGACTAGTGGAAGAGATGAAGATGGGATCTTCGTAACACCAGGAAGACATTGGAGATGCTGAGAAGTCAAGTGACACTGAAACAGTACTATTATCGTTCAGCTCGGTAGGGTTGTCAGATAAAAGAGAGGATGGCCAGTTGAATGGGAATTTCAGATGAGCCAAACATACTTATGATATACTTACTGTAAGTATATCCCATCTATTGCATGGGCATACTTACACAAGTTTTTTAAATCTGAGATTCAAATTTCACTGAGTGTCCTGTGGAGAAAAAAATAGTTGAATTGGAGCTCATTATACCTAAATTATTTTCTAGTCTAATTTTAACTTTTCAAAGTTCAGAGGAATTTTTATAGATAAATTTCTTATAATAAGCTATAAAGCTTATTAGACAAAGGTGAAATGATCTCCTTTTTCTAGAAACAAGGAGAGCATCCTCTCTCCTCTGAGCTGCTTTCTGCTAGAGAAGAACGGAATCTCCTACTGACAATTTTTCTTATAATTTCTCTGAATTGCACCTGAAGTGTTTTTCCAATGGGAACAAAACCTTGATGGTATGTTTTCCAAATAACAAATGATGAGATACCTGCTTCTTCCATATTAAGTATGAGAAACCCTTATCTCTACCGTAGCTTCTTTCTTCATCATAGAGAACAAGTTTCCGGATGATACGTACAAATATGCTTAAAGGCCAACCAAGAACAGGGAGGCTGATGGGCACAGGCTTCACTTCTGAATTCTTTCTCCTTGCCCCCCAAAGCCAGACTATCAATTTTTAACAGATGTGTATGTTTTTGAAGTTCTAAACATTTCCACTATTTTAAATATGCCAAACTGTTGTTAAACAGTTAAAAATATCCATATTTACAGACTGGTTTCTAATAAATCATAGATGTGAACTTGTATTTAGTGTGGTAGAGAGAACAATTCTCTAACACTTCATTCTTTCTTCCATTCCTTGGCCGTGCCTCCCTGGGGGTGGGAAACATTGCCCTACCATACTGATAGAGGTGTTGTCCATGAGATTGGTTAGGTCAATTCATTCAGGCTGGAAGTGAACACATACAGTTTCTGAGCTGCTTTCAGACCGACTGCACATCTCCCTTTCATAGTCAAAGAGCAGACCCTATGTGGCCCCTGTCTTCAGCCCATGTCTCCGCGTGGGAGACACGTAGAATGAACTCCAACTCAAGCTCAGCTGTATCTCCTAAACCACACTCTTGAGAATGACAAAAACATGTTTGTCTTGTGACTATGGAGATGATGTAGTTGTTTGCAATGTGTAATCATCACAGCAAAAACCTAATCCTTATGATTCATACTAATGTATGTCATGACTTATGAGTGGAAGCAGTGTAAACTAGCTAAAGAGGCTGGGCGTGGTGGCTCACGCATGTAATCCCAGCACTTTGGAAGGCTGAGGTGGAGGATCACTTGAGCCCAGGAGTTTGGGACCAGCCTAGACAACATAGTGATCCCATATCTAAAATATAAATAAATAAATAAAATTTTTAAATTATCCAGATGTGGTGATGCAAGCCTATGATCCCAGCTACTTGGGAAGCTGAGTGAGGTGGGAAGTTCGTGGGGGTCCAGGATTCTGTGGTTATGTTGAGCTATGATCATGCCACTGCATTTCAGCCTGGGAAACATAGTGAGAACCTGTCTTTAAAAAATAACAAAATAAAAAAAAAATAAATAAAAATACTGGCTAAAGAATTGTAGTTACCATCTAATCTATAATCTTTTGGATATACTCAATTAGAAAATGTGATTAAGGTAAAATTCTCAATTAGCAACTAATGTTTTGAAATATTTAGTTTCAGAAAGCACACAATTAGGGGTCAATATTAACTTGAGCCTAGTTTGACATCAATTTGTAATGCAACTTATGTTATAGTTCTTATATTTTTCCTGAGTTGCAAATCACAATAATGAAATATACTTCAGTAAGTCTCGGGTATGTATGCATCTAAATGCATGCACACATATACTTAACAGTACTGTGATATAAAACACAGGTGTTGTTTTATACACCTCTTGAAGTTCACACTAAGGTCTAACAGAGACTTTTACATGTAATAACAATGGAACATGTATACACAGAATTAACATTGAAACAGAAAATAATGATCCTTACATTACTCCATAAAACAACAGAATAGCAATTATTCATAGAGAAGTAAGTACCTCCAATCTTCCTGATTGCAAATCTATCATTGTTTTACATTTTAATGAAAATATGTTGACCCAAACATGGTTACAGTTTTAAATGGACTTCATTTGCAAACAACAAAAACATACTTGAACAGAATTTTCGTAGATTGATCTGGCAGTATTGATTCAGATTTGTCTTTTCAATGTTCTGAGAGACTAATCTCCACCTTTCTACCAGATTTAATAATAGATTGCTTCATATTATTATTTATGAATACTCCACGTCTCATAATTCTATGCTAGGGGAACTGTCAAATTGTGTACTCCTGACAAATGAGCAATAATATATTTCCCCTTTTCTTTGTATTAAAGATTCGTGAATGTGATTTCCATGAAACAGGCAATTATTTCTTGCAAACCCTTGCTGTGACTGTAAAGAAATAGACGTAGGCTAGGACTTTCTTTCTTTAATCTTTCCTTAAAACATCAACTCACCAGGAAGAAATTATTTTGGTCAATTCACACGTCTTTATGGTTTGAACTTGAGTCTTTTACTTTTCCCTCCTCTGGAGTAATTGGCATCAGTGACAATGTAGTTCTCATCTATGTCATTCAGGTTATAGACACTTTACTTCGCCTTGAACGCTTGCAGGCTATGGTATAAAATCATAGGATATGTACAACATAGAGCATAAATAAAACAATAAGTTCATGTTTAAACATATTATAATTATATAATGTTTTAAAATGCCAGCAAATGTTAAAACTTTTTAGCCACAATATTCTTACTCAACACCAGTTTATTAATTTATTTACTGTTAAGTAATTCATTCATTTAGTGTGTTAGTGAGACAACCATTCATTAATTTTAAAAACAATGGGATAAAATAGAAAATACAGCTTTGAAATAAGACTAGATTTGAAACCCACTTTTACTGCTTACTAGTTTTGTAACCTTAGGTGACATACTTAATATTTCTAGGTACCAGTGTTCTCTTCACAATAGGGATAATGATACACACTTTATCACATTAGGAAAGTAATATACACTATGTAGCAGGTCTATCTGTTGTGGTGCGAGCAGGCAGTGATACATTTGTTTCCTTTGCTACATTTTAGTAAATCATTTTGAGTATATTTGAGGTTCACTTCACTATCTTATATACATTGGATCATTTTTTTCAAATTTAAAAGTAACACATGATAGGCTTCAATTATTAGATTTAACTCAACACCTAAAGTTTACCACTGTCAATGTGTACAAAGTTCAATGACCTGAAATGTATGCATGTGTCTTAAAAATGAAATGCTTTATTTTCTTATTCCCTATGGTCCCTGAGTGTTCAAGGAATGCAGATTGACAATATCATATTGTTCTTGAGAGTTAAACTATTAATAGAAGCTCTTTTCATGCTACATGGAAGAAGGTGTGGGCCTATACTGTTCTGTAGATTCACAGGAGAATCAAGAACAGATGCACCATCCACGGGTCTCTCATATCATTAAGTAACCTGCACTTCTAAATCATATTTTCAATTTTGGGTATTCCTCACCTTTATCTGTCTTTTATATCTTTTAAGCAAACCATTAATAACCTGAAAAATTTTTGTGTGTCTACAGTTTATAAGAAATCTGGTTATTGGAGAAGAAATTTAAACAACCAAACATCTTGCTCTTTTCAAGGTGAGATTGTCCCTACTATTCTAAACTTATTGGAGGGACGAAATACCTAGTAGAAGGGATCATAAAACTGCCATGTTAATTTTTTTTCCATGGAAACAACACCCACAAAAAATCTTATTTGTCAGTCACGTGTATGCACATTTACTTGTAAACATATTCACATTTTTTTCAAAATGTAGCTTGGTGGTATTCAAAATTATAGCCCATTTAGCAAACACATTATTGATTCATGAGCATCAGTTAAACTTTGCTAATTATGAACATAGGTAACCTATTTGTTGTAAAGCTGTATGTTTACATCAATGGCATATCACCACATTCGTATTCATAAATCTTATCTTAAAATAATGAAGGATATATTTAGGGGAAGTATGTCTACGTGAGTCA
The DNA here is from genome assembly GCA_963575035.1 of Avahi laniger. NCBI lineage: Eukaryota > Metazoa > Chordata > Mammalia > Primates > Indriidae > Avahi > Avahi laniger. Next base: position 65,900 of record CAUYSK010015325.1, on the reverse strand, counting down.
TATAAAGAATGAAAAAAAAGTCTTTTGTACACAGTCTTGTTAGGAGATTGTTATTCTGTGTATATGAAAGAAACAAAAAGCATTTTGAGCCTCTGCCTACTTAGTGCATGCGTTCTTATGTTAATGACATGTAATTTAATAGATAGGGGTGTGTGTGTGTGTGTGTGTGTGTGTGTGTGTGTGTGTAAGAGAGAGAGAGAGAAATATATACTTTTGTGGGAATACTATATATATATATATGTAATATATATATATACATATATATAAGTTAATAGAGCATAAGTGTGCCTCTTGATAGAGTTTCATGAAGACCAGCACCCAGGTTGTGGAATAAATTATTACCAGGACATTCCCATGCAACATCAATTACATCTCCTCCTCTCATTGCTCCATCAGCCTCCCAAAAGTAAACACATTTTTGACTTCTAACATCGTAGATTAGTTTTCAATGAGTTTTTGGGTTTTGGTTTCCTTAAATTGTGGCTTTCATGCAATTATTGAAATTGTATGAAGATCTGAGGGCCCTACATGCTATGTCTAAATGTTTTGTGAGTTCCTGATCAATAATGAGTGATGTGGCAATTTTCTGAATAAAAATCTCTCTGGATATTAGTGTTGCACAGCGGTATTTGATAGAATACACAAAGGCCGTGACTCCTTTTGGGATATAGTGATTTTGAAGGAGTACTTACTCTAATTCCCCAAGCTGTTATATCCAACCTACAGAAAATGGTGAAGAACTGACATTTGTTTGCAGAACCTTGACCTAGTGAGCTTCCTCTTGAAGTTTCAGGTGAAGAATGTGGTATGGAAAGAGTCAGGTTACAGCTGTCTACACTATTTAACACACTCACATGAACAAATAGTGAAATTAGCATTTATGAAAACTGACATTTAGGTGTGAAATTCTTAAAATGTGTACAAATATAAAAACATTTCACATATTGGTAAAGTATGTTTTATTTAATATTTTACTATATTAGTAAAGTGCTTCTCAGATATATGTGCTGAATTGAAAAAATACCATATGTGTAATTAAATCATATGTTGTTAGCTAAGCAGCCACCCAAAAATGTGTCAGAATTTCAATTTTATTACAAATGACTACACAATGTGAAGATTAAATTAACATGCACTCTTTGTAAATAGAAATATTGAGATCATTTTTATTCCACGTTAAAGGTGAATGTTTTCAACTAAAAATAGTTAAATTTGAATATATGAATATATATACACCACACACTATGTGGTCCTTGAGGACAAATTCCTTGTAATATTTATTTTCATATCACCGGTGTGGAGGTGGGTTGAAGATTGGGGGGCTTATCAAGGACAGGACATGGCCACAGGTGGCAGTAGGGTGCACAAGCATTTTTGAGCATCACTTTGACAGGTTGCCTCTGGGAAGTCCCTCACAGAATGACACTGCGCAGAGGGTATGGTGTGGCTGAGTGAGGAGGCACCACCCTAGAAGGCAGTAAATCAAGGGAACTCCTGGAGGGGAGTGGAATTGGAGAGGGGCTTAATGTTAGATGATGTCACTCAGTATCATGGCAAAGTCTTCTAGTCAGAAAGCCCTGAAGGGCAGTGGTGGTTTGGGGTGCTTATGGCTGCAGGGTTTATCTCATCTATTCCTAGAAGATGTTGGGTGTGGTCTTGTGAGGATACAAAGAAGACAGTTTCTAAGTGGCTAAATATCTGTTTATTTGGGCTGTGTTTACAACAGTCGGATGTGTAAAAAATTATGTTTGGCGCAGACAGAGTTTGAACTAATGGTTGTTCACCTGCTGTGAAGAAATAAATAACCAAGAGGCCAGTAGACAAAGGGAATCTTTGCCTCACTTATAGAAACAAGTGTCTGGTGCAGGCATGGCACATGGCGGGGGCACATACATATCTGCCGAAAATATGCAGCAAATCATTTCACGTGATGAAACAATTATTTAAGCCTTTAATGGTCATCCAATTTTATCCCATTTTTTAAATTTTTTTTTTCAATTTTATCCCATTTATGTAAGGTAAAGCAAAGAAGCCTGAAGCTCTTAGCCCCTGTTCCCAATGAACTTATGTAGTTAAGTTAGAGAAAAATATGTAATGTATGTGAATTTTATAGAAAGTATATCCAAATTGTAAAATACACATAATCAGAATAATAACAAATATATGGGAGATAGATCAATGAGTGTTTTTTTAATGTGCAAAACTTTAAGACTCTGCCATAAAAAGATGACACTATTCAATAGTTTTTTTAGAATTTTATGTGTCTATAACTATTTGGTCATCAATGCACATGGCAGATTCCTTTAGATTTGCAAGTGATTTTTATGGGCCTGCAAGCTTGTGATTTAAAATTGAAGAGATTAGCTTCCAAAATAAACTCAAAAGTCATCTACTCAGAGTAGCACCCTGAATTTTCTCTATTCCAGTTTTGCCATTCCTTGGCTGGGCATGGTGCTCACACCTGTAATCCTAGCACTTTGGAAGGCTGAGGTGGGAGGATTGCTTGAGACCAGGAGTTCAAGACCAACCTGGACAACATAGTGAGACCCTGTCTCTACAAATAAATAGAAAAATGAGCTGAGCGTTGTAGTACACACCGGTAGTCCCAGCTGCTTAGGAGGCTGAGGCACGAGATGCCTTGAGTCCAGGAGTCGGCGGTAGCAGTGAGCTATAACGATGCCGCTGCACTCTAACCTGGGCACCAGAGTAATACTTTGTCTCAGAAAAAAATATGTAAATGTCCTCATCACACTGTCCTCATAAACGCTCCAGTGGAGTAGAATTGTGTGCTAGGAATCTTTTGCATTGCTCTTCAGAAATCATGTGTTTATTTCTCTTTGTTAAGCAGGACTGAAATTTCCTTATGTAAGAGATTTCCTCCACATTTTATTTAAAAAACATAGTAGACTTAGGGCTGTCCGGGAAGAATCCAGCCATTGTTAACATAATGAGAACACATTGCATGGCTGGATACTTTCTGGACAGCCCTTGCAGTTATTCATTTTCACTTATATACTTGTTTCAAATACATTAGCTGAATTGATTCTCGCACCAACTATAAAAATAAATTACATCTACATAACTTTTAGTGTAGAGTCTTCAGTACTAGAGCTGGCTCAATGTCTTGTGAGGCAATTACTAAAGTAATCAAGAAGAGAAAAATCAGAACATGAATGGCAATGTCGAGACTGAAAATCAAGCCATGGCCAAACATTTGGCAAAACTGCAAGCTACAGTAAATTCCAAGGCATCTTCCTTGCCTTCTAAGCCTTTGCTTTGGGAAAGAAATTAGAAAAATGTAGAACATCGATGTATATGGGATAAATATTTGAACAATAAAAAATGAAAGTTAGGCAAATATTAGCAAAAGTTCAGACTTTAGGTTGAGAAAAATCTTTAATAGACCTGTATTCCATTCCATCTCTGCTTACAATGTAAAGTGTTGAAATCCTCAGAAATTTAGGGCCTCTCGGGATTAGAAAAACCAATTACATCTGTACATGAAGTAATAGGAGAGAAATTTGCCACATTCCTTATCAACAGCCTTGCACTATGAATCGACCTAAGATAATGAGAGTCAGCTCAGCAGTGTAGAATAATATTCCTTTTTCTACTCCGTGTCTGCTCTATACTTTCTCTGCCTTTCTCTGTGCTTTAGAAAACTTACCCCCACAGATAGCAGTGCCACAATTTCCTTCTTTCTCTGGCTTCTATTTGACTAGTGGTAAAAAAAGCACTGGACTTCAGGGCAAGGGAACAGAGAGGTCAGGTGTTCGGTAGCTGCTGAATTATTTTTCCCATCGGGCAACCCCTCCCCTACGGACAGTACTCTCATCTGCTCTGGTGACAGTTCCTCTCTTTGGCCTCAGGCCTGGGGAAGTAACGTTTCTGCTGTTCTGAGTCCTGGACACTTCATCTCAACCCTGCCCACATCTTCCTAAAAGTCTCTTAGGATCTCTTCAATTACCTTGTTGAGTTTGCAATCAGTTTCCAGCCAGAACCCTGGAACGAAACAGTCCTGACGGATACTCCGAAGTCGTGTTCCCTGAAATTGGAGGAGAGAACGACGGGCCGGGGCAGAAACAGGTGCAGGCTGAAGTACTTAGTCAGACACCATCCTTCCGTCTCCTTCCATTTCCATTCCTGTTCCTGCTTTCCTGACTTCTTTTGTATCATTTGAATCCTTTTTAAGATTTCCATTTTGTTTTATATATTCTCTTTTTAACTATAATTCTTTGTTTTTATTTATTTGTTTTTGTAGTCATTCTAGGTATCAAAATACATTCTTACTTTTGGCAGACTACCTAAAATAAATATTTGCCACATAGAACATAGGACTTTTACCTACATGTGAAGTAGGAAAATCTTAATAGTATATGTTTTCCTACCTCCTGCTCTGTCCTTTAAATAATAAGTATTATGTACAATAAAGCTACAAATGTCATCATCACAATAATGCAGTGTTAGAATGTTGGTTTTTTTACCATTGTTTGGATATTAAGGAATTTGCAGGAACTTTATCTTATATATTTGCTTTTATATTTACTGTTCCCAGGACTCTCTGCTTCTTTCTAAAGATTGCAGTCCATCTGACACCCTTTCCCTTCAGCGAGAAGAAGCTTTATAAAGTGTTTCTTACATCGAAGGGCTGCTCGTGCTGAATTCTCTTAGATTTCTTTCACTTAAAATGTTTATTTTGCCGTCATTCTTGAATGATGTTTTCTATGGAAATAGACTTCTGTGTGGGAAGATTTTATTTCGAATTTCTTTTAGGACATTAAAGTGATTGTTCTGTTGTTTCTGATGAGAAATCAGCATCCATCTTGCCCATCCCTGTGGAGCATGTTTTGTGTCTCTGCAGCACTGACGATTTTCTTGTTACATTTGGATTTTATCGGTTTGACTATAATGTGCTTCATTCAGCTTTGTTTTCTGTTTAGCCTGTTTATGGTTTACTTATCTTCTTAATCCTGAAAACGTGTATCATCTCGATTTTGGTAATATCTGAACATTGTTTCGGGACTATTTTAAGCCCTCTTTTCATTTTCCTCCCTGTCTTGGATCCCAGTTGTTAAGTTGGACCTTTAGATGTTGTCGTAAAGGTCTTGAAGCTCTGTTCATACTTTAACATAATTGTTCCCCATATTTTTCAAATTGTATATTTTTATTAAGCTATTGTAAATGTATCACCTCTTCCGCCATGCACATTTCGCTATTAAGTGCATACAATGTAATTGTTTATTTCAAATTAATTTTTATTGTAGAGCTTCCATTTTGCTGTTTCTTATACATTTTATTTAACTCTGAAAATTTCTTTTTTCATTCATTATGAGCATATTTTCTTTACATTTATGACTATGCTAATAATAACTGCTTTAAAATCCATTTTTTACTACAATATCTGAACCACCTTAGGATTCATACAAATATGTGCTAAATTGTCCTTTTCTTTTCTATTTAACAATATCTTTCAGACATAGGTATAAATAGATATAGACATAGTTATATATAGTCATGTGTCACTTAATGATTGTGTTTAGAGAAATGCATCATTAGGCAATTTCATCTTTGTGCAAACATTATAGAGTATCCTACATAAACCTAGATGGTATAGCTATTGCTCGTAGGCTGTAAACCTGTACGGCATGTTACTGTACTGAATACTGTAGGCAACTGGAACACAATAGTATTTGTGTTACACATCTATACATAGAAAAGGTACAGTAAAAATATGGTATTATAACCCTATGGGACCACAGTTGTATATGCAGTTTGCATTGCCCAAAACATCATTATGCATCACATGACTGCACACACGCAGGCATGCACACACATATTTACACATATACTACTATGTGTGTGTGTTGTTTATACACATACACACACTCACACATATATATCCAAATGAAGGAGAATTAAATATATGGAACTATTTTTTATTACTGATTAATGTAAATGCATTCGAGTCATTCAAAAACAATGAAGAATGGCCATGGAGCAGGCAGTGGTTAGGAGCTGTTTTATTAGCACTTGAGCATAACTATTAATGTCTCATAATCATTTCCTCATATTTTGTTAATTTCTGATATATGCTGAAATAAAAAAGAAAAAAAAAGCTGTGCTACAGGTGCCAGAGCAATGGGTGCCAGACACATTTTGGTATAGAGAAATATTTTTAAAGGCCCAGCAATATAAAGGTGAAAGAATTATCACAGATGTCTCAAGTGAGGCAGCCAGTGCCTGTCTACTCTGACAAGAAAATAAAGGACTTCTCTTTTAAGGAGGAAGCATGCGTTCCACCGTTCCCCTAGGATGCTTGGGGTTCTAGAATCACTTTGATGAACCTGATGCCACAAATAGTCATTTGCATATTATTTATTCCTTTAGCAGCTGGTGGGTGGAATTTTGATGAACCACCAGAACCAGCGAAGGTAGGTTACTCAGAGCACCAAGACGTGCCCCTTAATCTGCAAGAGTACTGAGTGGTTGGCAATCGCAGCCAACTTCTGCTGTATTATTGGCTACCTGTAAATAAGTGATAAAGAAAGGAGAGCAAAAACAAGACAGATTTTTATGTATTAGCTGGTTTTTCAGTCATAAGTGATATTTCTCATACTCATTTTTACATTTTTCTTACTCTCTTTCAATCATAATTCAGGCAGTGCAGCGTTGACTTGGGCATCTCCCTTCATCTCCTCAAGCCACAGTTTTATTCTCTGTAACCTTATAGGGTTGAGAAGTGTGAAAAAAAATAAAAGACAATTGATACACATTCTTTGGGGTAGTAATTTCAATCTCTCTGTGTTGCTACAAAGATTAAATGAGATGGCAAATATGAAATGGTTAGACATGTAGTAGATGCACAAAACATGTTAGTTAACATCTCCCAATTAAATTAGTGAATAAAGCCAAATATGCTGAGTCCTAGTTGAGGGTCAAGGAGCTGGAGAAAAAAATTTAAACGTGTGTGTGTGTGTGTGTGTGTGTGTATGTACACACACACATACACACATATATAATCTATGGCATACACACAAACTTATGTAACTAATGGAGTAAGTGGATTTTTCCCCAGTTTTTCTAATGTTGTGTCTAAGACTCCAAATTAAAAACAGCAAAACCTTAAAACACTCATTTTCTAAAGGCAAAAAGTGCAAGCTACAAAACAACTCCCCGAAGGAACCGTGAGAGGCAGCAGAACCGATCACCATCCCCATCCTCTCTCCGGGATGTACGGAGACAGCGATGGGAAGGAGCGGGAAGCAGCATGACCTCTGCGTGATGCTCTGGGCCTTGCAAGCGGTGCAGGTGCACCTGCTCTGCAGACGCGAGGGCCAAAGAGAGTCCTTCGTGGAAATGAGACACTCGGGCAGGATGTGGCCGTGGTCTTCACAGGCAGCTCTCTGGGCTGCAGGTGGCCACAGTCCTAACCCAGCGCTGTTTCTTACTAGCTAGTGTGAGAGTTCCTGGGATAGCTGCTCACTATCTCCTCAGGTGTGGCGGTGTGTGCACGCAGACATGGGGGCCCACTTCCGGTGTAGAGATGTCAGCAGATGCCAGGCTGCCGGCAAGGCCAAAAATAGGTCTCGGTCGTGAGCCTGGGAAAAGACTGGGGACACATTATCCGTGGTATGCTGAGTCCCACGTGGCATAGAAGAAGACTGCAGACATTCTGCAGGCTCCCCTTGAGCAAGCGCGGAGGTTTTACATGAGGCAGACCCTGGGTGCCTCTCCAGAAAGTTCTGAGCAAGAAAAATCACACAAGCGCAGGTCGGGCGCACACAGTCAGAATATGTACTCGGAAGGGAGCAACAGGGAATCAGACTGTTTCTGAGGGGTTACTCAGTGTCTGACACAAGGAGGGGTGAAGCTGAATAATAGCCCAAGGTAACAGTATTTACCTTCCAACTATTCATTGATCTTGGACCCCTTACTTAATTTCTAAGTCTCGGTTTTCAGATATCTAAAATAATCTTTTAAAAGTATTACCTCCTTTACAGAGTCCCTATGTGCCCATGTAATGATTCTAGCACTTAGTAGGTACTACAAAGGTATTCTGCGTAAGTCCAGAACTCAAGGAAGTATACTGCAAGTATTTTATGCTCTGAGCAAAGCTATTTTCACTGTTTAACATAACTCAGAAAACTCTAGAAGTTATTAGAGAGGCAAAAAATAATCTGCCCAAGTCACAAAGCGTGTAAAAAATAGAGCCAGGATCAAAACCCAAATATAATTCTCATTCATTTTCCAGAAATAGGCCCCAGAGGAAGAATCACTTAATTACTAAAAAAGTACCATGCACAAAATCCAGCTAATGGAAATATGAGTATTTTTTTTTTTTTTTTGCATATACAGCCAGTCACTAGTAATTGGAAATGCTGGCCGCATTTACTTTACGTGAGCATTATTGGATATGGACCTGCGGAAGGATTTTGGGTACATGTCTGCCTTGGAGAATATGCTGATTACATCCCTGTACTTCACTTGCAATAAATCCCCCCGTCACTGAGATTTATGTGATCATAAAGGAAGGGTAATCAAGTGAAGGGAGAACTTTCCCCAGAATCCTAAACCTAAGATTCAAAGAAACCAAGCACAACTTAAATAATTGAATAAGGAGCCTCCATAGATTTTGGTACTGATCCTTTTTATTGCTAGAAAGATCTATTAACACTGTACAAATCTCACGTAGAGATTTGAAATCTTAGAGAAACCACTTTTCTTATTTGGTGGTTAAATTCAGATATACAAACTGAGCTAAGCTGTTAAGTGTTTGTCTTATGTATATTGAAGGGAAAAATGGAAGCAGCATTTTTAAATATTAAATGGTTATTTTACATCAAGCATATAGTCATCCATATGTTGTTATGTGATTTAAATATCTCCAAAACCCTGTGAGGCATTATCTTCATTTTGCAGAGGAAAGAATCTTGGGAATCAGAAAGTTACCCCTGTCTCATTGTCAGACACAAATATTATGACACATTGCAAAAATTTATGTGATAATTTGGTCATTATTTCTGAAAACCAGAAAGAAATTATTTAATCATATTTTTGAAATATGTTCTATAATTCTCAATTTTATGTACCTGAGTGAGAGAATTATTCAATTATGAATAAACCCAGACTTATGAATAGACAAATGGATAGTTGAATATGTATTAAAATTTGAGTCAAATGGAACACAGCCAAAATTATCAGTTCATCCTTCCAGTTAAGTTTAGTTTAGCAAAAACATTGAATATCAATTATGTAGTAACATTCATTCATTTATTATTCCACTAAAAACCTTGGTGTGTGCATGTTATATACAATAATATAAAACAATGGAGATGCAATAATAAATGATATTTCATTATCTAAGACCAACAAGTGATTAGGATATATACGAAGTAATACCTATAAATAATCTGTAAGTGAACAAGGATAAGAATACAAAAGATAAAAATGATGAAAAAAGCAATTTATAGAAGTTAAAGTCCAAAATGTTAAAAACATAATAATAAAACTCAAAATCATCGTGTATCATGGAAAAGCAAAAATAAAACAACAGAAGGGATACACTATACCTACTGAACTTGAAAACACAAAAATCTAGGAATGATGGACTTCTTTTGAGGGTACGCTGGGGACCATTCTGCTGCATTTGCCAAACGATTCTGTTCTTAGATGTACACCCCAAAGAACTCTTCACAGAGGTCCACAGGGGAACATGACCGGCTCATGGCAGAATCCTTGATGATTCTGGGGGCAAAGTTATTGTCAGGATGATGAAGGATAAACTGTAAATGCCCTCCCATGAATATTATAGTCTATGAAGAGAGAGGGGAATAAAATACAATAGAGAATGTGGACAAAGGAAATAAATAAATGACATGAAAGAGATACTTGGCATGGGTAAATGACAATGTACTGTGAACTGAGGAGTTTGACTAGTTGAATACTTAGCACATTAGATCAAAGAGGAAAATAAAAATTCACAACATTTTTTTATCTTAGTGAAACCAATTAAAATTAATTTTAAAATGATTTCATTTGCAATACTGACCAAGACTCTAAAGTACATAGGAAGAGACACATGCATGCACAATTATTCATATAAAATATCTCTGTGTGTGTATATATGTATATATATTTTGTGTGCATGAATATGTGTATGTGTGTTTGTGTGTCTTTACAGAGCCCAGCACAAGGTCTGATTCAGTGAACCCTGGTGCCAGGGTGCCCTTGTGGCCACAGGCCTCAGGCCAGCCCTTACAGCCCCAAGCACAAAGCTGGCATCTGCAGACCAGGCTCCAGGCTGGTCTCGGCAGCCTTGGGTTGCAGGCCCACCCCACCACCTAGGCAGCCCCCATGGCTCCACATGGTCCAGGGCTGCAGGCACATCCCGGAGCATCCAGGATCTAGGCCCACCCCAGTGGAACACAGAGGCTATAGGCCCACCCCTACAGACCTAAACACTGGGGTGGTCCCTGTGAACCCTGGTTCGAGGCGACTCCACCCAAGGACTTCAGCAGGAAGTCTGCCCCTAGACCCCCTCTCAAAACTTTCACTATGTGAGGTGCTAGAGATATTAATCATTATACCTGGCTTGTAGTAATCATTTCAGAATATATACATGTGCTAAAACACCAGGCTGTACACCTTAAATACTTAAAATGTTTATGTGTCAATTGTACCTCAATGGCTGGAGGAAAATATTGCCCTATATCTTGGCAACTTTAAGATGAATTTTCTGCTTATTCCTTTCTGTTAGATTTATTTCAATTTACCATTACATTGAATTATAGCCTTTAGAGTTGCTTCCACACGTAGGGGTATCTAATTAGAATCTCCGTCTTTCACTAAGCCTAGACTCTTTTTCTTTACAGGCCTTTCCACCCTCACCTACTAATCACAAGGGTTGCGTAGGATCACTAGGCGTCAGTACTCCCAGGGCAAACACACAAATGCGCGCGCAACACACACACACACACACACACACACACGGGCACACAGCCACTTGGAGTATACCGTTATACTTATCTGTTACATTTCTGCTTTCATTTGTTTTCAGCCACTAAATGTTTTGTCAACTTAGGGATGTAATTTACAATATCTTTAAATAATAAATGTAAATGTTACAGTTATTCCCACAGAAATATTGTTTATGGTAATTAGTCTATGAATTTGCTGGAAATCTAAGTCTTATTGGTATTATTCTTTAAATCCAAAGTTCTAGCTGAAGTTATATTTTAATTTAAATGTTACTATTATTTATGAATGATTAATGGAGAATTTAAAATTATTCCTTATCTCTACTCTAATCCCAAGTAATGAAAAGAACATAGAGTATATTTATTCTGATCAATGTCTTTCATGATTTGGATTATTTCTGTCCAACATCTTCCTTCTCTCTGCTCACAATGTCTTTGTTCCTCCTACTTCTTACTTTAGGAGTCTGTCTAACAAAAATCTTTTGGTGGTAATCTCTCTCATTTTTACCTGAATAATCTTTATTTCTGCATTCTTGTTTAACTGTGATAAAATTCTGATTTGGATGATGTTATTCCATATATTCTAGATTTATTTGTTGTTACTGAGAGGAAGCTGGCTGTTGTTCTAATTTTTATTCCTTTATGAACAATCTGTTTTTCTTTTCTTTAGTTGGTATTAATCTCTTCTTTAGTTTGTTCATTTTATTATTTTATTGTGACTGTATATATATATATATACACACATACACATAAAAGTTTTTCTGCTTATGATATGTTGTACTTTTTACATCTGATGACTTGTTTTCCATCAATCCTAAAAATTTATCAACCACGTTCTACTCTCTCCAATTAATCATGTGTTAGATCCTCTCAAATTTTCCCATATTCTGCATTACTTTTATTTTTAATTTCCATGTTAGTCTCCTCTTCTCTTTAGCTATATCTAATCTGCTATTAACACATTCTGTTTTTGTAATTTCAATGATTAAATATAAGCTAACATTAAGAAATCCTACCTGAGAGAGGAACAAGATGCTGTGAAATTCTGACCATGGATATTTTTTAGGGGACAAAAAGCTCATTAGTACTTTTAGAATTGAGGAAAATAAAGTACCATTCTCTGTTTGGGTCTGGTTTCCATAATTTTAATGTCTGCATTTTTATGGGCATCTTACTGTGCTGTTTCTTATTTCTGTTAATTCTCACTATGATAATATATCCCTCTGTGTTTTGTGAGTTTGAATTGTGAGCTCATGGTTGGTAGGGTTATATCTGAGAAAATCCTGGGAATGGGATTCTCTATGAAAAACGCAAACACTTCCTTTGAACTGTTGGTGCAGAGCACTATCCGTCATGTACTGCTTTACATTATTTTCTGAGATTAGCGTTTTTCCAGACCACACTGTACTGCCCATGGATCCATAAATCCATGTGATAATAGGAGACATTCACTCACTCATCCATTCATTCGTTTATTGTTAAAGGGCTTGGACCAAGACAACAGCTCTCTTGTATTTTGGTTTGTGGGCATACTGCATTCCATGTCTTCACTCAAAGTGTAGTTCTTTTTCTTTTCTTTTTTAATTTCAGAATATTACGGGGGTACAAACTCTTTGGTTACATATATTGCCTTTGCACTACCCAAGGCAGAGCTATAAGTGTGCCTGAACTCCAGACATCACGCACTACACCCATTAGGTGCGAATTTGCCCATCCTGTCCTCCCCCTCCCACCTGCCCGACGCCCTATGAATATCACATCCACATGTGCACGTCAGTGTTGATCAATTAGTACCAATGTAATGGTGAGTACATGTGGTGCTTGTTTTTTCATTCTTGTGATACTTAACTTAGAATAATGGGCTCAAGATCCATTCAGGATAGTACAAGGGGTATTATTTCATCATTTTTTATGGCTGAGTAGTACTCCATTGGATACATATACCACATTTTATTAATCCACTCATGTAATGATGGGCACTTGGGATGTTTCAACATCTTTGCAATTGTAAATTGTGCTGCTATGAACATCTGAGTGCAGATGTCTTTTTCATAGAATTTTTTTTTCCTTTGGGTAAATACACAATAGTGGGATTGCTGGATCAAATGATAGTTCTACTTGTATCTCTTTGCACTATCTCCATACTGCTTTCCACAGAAGTTGCACTAGTTTTTAGTCCCACCAGCAGTGTATGAGTGTTCCTATCTCTCCGCATCCATGCCAACATTTGTTGTTTTGGGACTTTTTGGTAAAATCCATTCTCATTGAAGTTAAGTGATACCTCATTGTGGTTTTGATTTGCATTTCCCTGATGATTAGGGATGTTGAGCATGTTTTCATATGTTTGTTGGCCATTAGTCTGTAGCCCTTTATTGAACATGTAGTTCTTGCAGGTCTGGATTTCTGTGGGTTTCTCAGTTGGAGCTACACAACATGACTGTGTGCAAGGCCTTGGCTCCTGCTCCAGACATGAGCATTTTGTCCCGAGTCCCTGGGTAGCCTGGCAAGCCCAATGGGTGAATGTGATTCCCTTGCTTAGGGCTGTTCTACCATCAGCTTTGACTTAGCCGTAGATGCCCAGCTCTCTTTGCATCTGTAGTCCACAGAGATGTTTCCACATTATTCATATTTGGAGTGCAATTTTTTTTATTTAAAAGCACATTTGCTAATTTAACTCATAGTTTTGTTACAAGAGTTAAACCTCCTGATCCTATGTAATTTTATATAACAAGAAAGAGATGGGCCAGAAATTTCTTTGGGGCAATGAAATAATAGTTTTGAAACCTCATCTATCTAATAGTTACTATGTTTCCTGACTTCATTAGCCATTTGTAAATGGTGAATATTAATATTTGAAATATATCACAGATATAAAGTGAGAACCTTTGCCTTCTCCCTCAACAACCTTCTCTCCAAACAAGTGCTATATTCCCAACCATCTCCCTTCACGGAACTTATTTATAAGCTACGGGCCATCTCTGAGAAAGGGCACCTATCATATGACTAGGGCAGAGTGCCTTTGACTTCTGCACTGGAAGGTCTCTTGCTTTTCCCGTAATTATAAGAAAAGTAAGACTTTCCTTTTTGATTATTTTGCAATTTAAGAACCAGCTCTGAGGATCAGGAGATGGCGCCCTGTGTCCAAGATAGAGTCTTGGAACCATAAACTTCCTGTTATTTTATAATTACCTGGTTAAAATTTATTTTCGTGGACTATTTTCATTAGCATTTTTACTCTTGAATGGCAGTAAGAAAGTATAAGGTTTGGGGTTTCGTTTTGTTTTCTTTGGTATTTTATTTTATATCATTGCATAGTTTGGAATAACTTAACTTTTAATTTGTCAAAAGATCTAATGAGCTAATATAATTAGTGATGGGTAATTGTGCTGAAGAAGAAATAGTTTACTCTGCATTATTTCATTGGGATAGATTCAAGGGGCACTAAGTTGTTTTTGAAGCACAACCTACTCAGGAAATTGTAATTTTCCTTGCACGAACAGCTCAGCTAGATAAAAACTGACATTCTGAAATAAATAAGTTTATTGCTATTTTTAGTCTTGGTACAATTTTATGTTTTCCATGCCTTTCCAGTCACGAGTGTCCATTTTTGTGACCATCTCCACTTGATAAAAACTGACATTTTTGAAATAAGCCACAATATATTTGCTATTTTTAGACTTTGCCCAATTTTATATATTCATTTCTAACAGGCCTGTCTTTTTATAAATTCATTAACTTTAGAACATTTTCCAGAATTGGGGAATACTCAAATTATTAAATAAATGAACAAGTGCAGTGCTTCTGCAAATCCTAATATAGTTTGTACAAAACAAATCTAAGTGAGGGAATATAACAAATCAACCTGGATTTACCCTGTGATAATAATACACCTGATTAAATCCTATAGAATTGTTAAAACATATTTTCGTAAGTTTTAAATAGGTAAATACACAAAAAATCATTTAAGAAAACTTATTGAGATTTCAAGTTCATAAACAAAAAAACAGTGTTCCACAATTCCTTACGATTCTACATATCAATATTGACATTGATATCTGTGGTCATCATTGTTGGGATAGGGTCATTTTGTAAGACTACATAAAAATTACCCTGCTGTTTTTGCTATTTTTGGCACACATTTGACCCCTATGAATCCCTTCTTCGAGGCTCATCTGTGTGGACTGAAATATGCTTCCTAACCATTTCTGTCCTTGACTTTCCTCACAAACCGCAGTGTTGTCCATACACAGACACAGTCAAAGTTGTAATGCAAAAATTAGAAAATTTAAAATTATTATGTTTATGGGGATAGATGTCAGATTAGATGACCCTGAAGGGAGCAAAAGTGAATGAGTGACAGCCCATGCAATGCAAAGCACTGGCCCAGGCTGCCGATCTCCACTTTGGAAGAGGGAAAGGAAACAAACGGCACCCCAAGACACTTGCCAATCGTGACACTCTCAGCTGTGAAGGATTTCTCGAGATTGTCTGGCTAACAACCGTATGGCTTTAATTGGAATGTGGGCATCTAAGATTTCTCAAAAACTTAATATGATTTCCTTTTTTTAGACAATAACCCTGAAACCTGAGGGGCTTAAAAAACAAAGATTTATTTCTTACTTATTCTACTTCTCCAGAGCATGTTGGGGGGAGGGGTGGGGACAAGTTGAGAAAAGAATCTGCTTTTGTTTGAAGCCAATTTTGCCCTTATTATTTCAATAATAGGACTCAAGATCTTTCACAGAAGGGCAGAGAGCAGAGAAAGAGAGAAAAAGAGAGAGAAAGAGAGAGAGAGAGAGAGATCATAGCACGAATGTAAATACACATCCTGACCATATGGATTCTACCTGCAACCCATTGTTCAGAATTTGTCTCATAACTCTGTCCATTCCAAGTGGGGTTAGAGACATGCAGTCCGCTGTGGTCTCCAAGAGAGAGGAGAATCAGAAACGGGTGAGCATTAGACTCTCTGACAGTATTAGGAAAGAACCAGCTACTTGCTTTGATCTGTGCTGCATTTAGACTAATAGAAGCAAAACAGACCTCTTCACTCTGTTTTTGTTTGTTTTCGTTATCTCTTGGTGGCACAATCTATACCAACAAGAAAACCGGGCAACTATCATTTTCAGTGTATGGAAAATGTTACAGAATATTGCAAGAACGTCCTCTACAGAGAGTAGGATTTCTCTGAGCAACACACTCGGAATGAGAAGGAGGCAGACGTCACGGAGTCCTTCCTACACACAACTTTAGATGCAGAGTGTAGATTGAGACTTTGGAAAAACCTTGCACATAGTATTTGTGAAGGATGCATCTTTCCACCTATACTGTGTCACTTGGTGGACAAATCACTGAAATTTTTGACTTGGGATTATATTTGATAATCTCTACTTCATATCATTATAAAAATTATTTTTGAAGGCACACAACAGTTTAGGATTTCAACGGTAGCAGAAAGTAGACATAGTGCCAAGTGATCTAACAAAATATATGTGTATGTATACATATTTAATAATCAAAGTTTGAGGAGGCCTTCAGTGTCATTGCTGTCGCCATTTATGTGTAGTGATAGATGTATTCTTTCATATATCAACAAATGCACTTCAGGTATTATTGGGCCAAACCCAGATTTTTCAAAAAGAAGGAAGACAAGTCATCAGGATATAGCCATAAAAATTTTAGTGCAAATATTCATAATTTTATGGATCGAAATATGCAATGTCTGCCCCACCTTTGTATTCAATAGCAAAGATGCGATCACAACAGAGAAAATAAGCAAACTCCCCTGAATGCTGTTAGTAATGTGTCAGATAGGGCCCAAATGAATCTGCAGTGTGGGATGTGGTTTTGCCAAAATCCAGTGGGGTAGGTGGGGCTACCCCCAATCATGTATGATTTCTGAGCATCTGTTGTGTTGATTTATCCTTCACGCCTTTAAGAAAAAAAAATGACCATAGTTAAACATGCTTTGTTCTATTACCTACTCAAGACCCATGCTTCAAGAGAGTTTTTAGCGAATCTACCAACTCTTACTTTTCATAAAGAAACAAGTTTAGTTTGGCAGCCAGATGATAAATCATTTGACAGAATTTTAAAAATATTGTTTGTCACTACTCAGATGGAAAATCATCTCATCTTATTAACAAAGTTTTCATATGAATATTTGTTTACAATAATCAATTTTCTTAATTTTCATTTTTCATCCAGATAACATAAGCATCTATATTAATCCCTACAAAATAGAGTTGATGAAAAATATTAAAAATCTTTGGCTATGATGAAATATTTTTTCATAGTTTACATATACATATGACAATGATTTTATTATTTACTTTATGCTTAATAGTAGCTTGGATATCCAATTTTATTATTTAATAATGATGCTAATTGAGGTAAAAAATAAAATCCTCGGTCTAATTAATAATCATTGGCTGAATGGTATTTTAATTTTGCAAAATATGTTGAAGAGTTTCACAAATAATTAGATGGGGACACTAACAACGTGTTCATTTTTAAGTAGATATATCTTGTTACCTCAGAAATCCCTTGAAGAATGCTTAAACATTAATTAGAAACATTAAATGTAGAAACCAAAATAAGTCACATTTCTCCAAGAAATTTAAGTATTTTAGTAGTCTAGGAATAGTAAAATGTCTTTCACAGCACAGCATTGCTTCATTTCATTTTATTCTGCTCAGCATACTGATTCCTTCATATTTTGAGGTTTCCTTGCCATGTGTATATGGTTTCACTGCTATTGATACTTATTTCAAGTAAAAAGAACAGAGTTTCTAAGAATCTCATGAAGTTGAACTTTAATTGCTTTACAATAGTCTTTGACTGTAATTTCCTGTTTAGTCTAATCAGTTTGTAAAGATTTAACTTTTTATATGCAGGTAGGAAATAATGCAACATTGTTACTTCCTGTAACTATTCCAAAAGAATGTCAGTCCACATGACTGGTTCCTTGTAATATGTTTATTCTACTTATTAATTATCAGAGATTATGTAGAGATATGTCTCTTCAGAAAGTTTATATAACTAGGCGATTTCTTACATGTTGAGATTAAGATTTCATGAAGCTAATTCAATGACAAAAAATGTGGAAAAAAATTTTTTCTCCATAATGTTAAAATTATCTACTGGTTCATAAAATCATTTTAACCAAGGTGAATATTTTTAATTTCAATTTCCCCCTTCCTTAGCTTTTTAGAATATAAATCATTTACTTGAGATTTTACCCTTTTTCTTACCCCTACCTTTTAACTATTTTGAATGTTGTCCATATTTTTCAGGGGGACATGTCTTTCCAACATTTTAACATAAAAGCCGAATTCAGTCATCAATAGTTTTCTTTTTCGTAAGATTTTTATCGTTTTGAGTTTCTAACACTTTTCTGTAGAGTTTCACTGGAAAAACTGTTTATTTCTAAATGACAGTTGACGTAAGAGTGGTCTGTTATAAGGAGGCTCAATTTTTAAAAACACGGGGGATCACATTTTCAGTGGTTTGTGCTCCCACAAAGTGATTTGGGAAAACTTTCCCTGTTGGGAATCCCAGAGTCTTTCCCTTTCTGAGTCTTTACTTATTATTTAGATTAAACTTACTATTGTTTAGTTTAAACTTAGATTATTATTTAGATTATTACTTATTATTTAGATTAAACTAATTTTACAAAATTGAAGTAAAGCTCCTGGATCTAATGCAAATATTGTATTATTTCTGAGTATCTCATGATGGTTCAAACTTCAGGCTGTGTAAAAAGTTCTAGCTATTCTGAGAAAAAAAGCCCCAACACCTTGTAGAGGTCTCTCTCCTAGGATGCAGTCCACATGTGTTTTGTTTTATTTTCTGCTGTCTTAGGACATTAGTCACTTTTCCATTCTAACTATTTTTAATGTTGGAAACTGTTTTCCAATCTGGAGAAGTTTTGGAATATGAGAAGGTTTAGTTAAATTTGTCATAGGTCTTACACATCTAAATAGTAAAAGCAACATGCCCAGGACGACTAAGTGAGGCCCAGGAAGGTTAGAAATAATATTGGAGAGAGAAAGAAAAAATCTGTCAATTTAAACTAACGTCTTTGAGTATTTGAATTATTTTTCAATTCATTAAGGTAATTATTTACTAGTAGATCTACTGGGTTCAATTTAATATTATTCTGAATAGAAGTGGAGATAGTGGGCAACCTTGTCTGGTTCCTAGAGTCAAATAAGGCAAACGTGACATATTGAGACCCTCTTTGCTTAGCTTGTAAGAGGAAGACTCTAAATTATTTCTAGGCATTCTCAATTTCTACACCTTCAATGCCATCAGTATTTCCATCTTTTACCTATCACTTTCCTCTGGCTAGTGTGAACTGTAGAAAGTCATCATCAGTATCGCAACACTGCTTAAGGAAGTGATTTTTCAGATGAAAGCGCAAAAGCCAACATATTAATAAATGCTGCATTAATTTAATGCATGTGTGCTGACTGACAGACTAATACCTTTAAGCTCTGCACTTAAAAACTTTATATAAGATATTTGCTTTTCCATACTATATATTTTTTCAACAGGCAATATGCCACTGTTGTTCAATAATATTGTTATTGTTTAAGACTCTATAAGGAAATCTATAGACTTTGTGACTAAACAAATTTGTTATCGATAATGAAACTGAAAACTTGGCTATAGAATCCTCCATGCTCTTTGTTTTTAAAATAAAATTTAAACAACCTTCAAGCCTATCTGTTGGCATCCCTTCTTCTGACATATTAGAGAACCATTAGTGGTTTGAAGGGCAGAAACGTTCAGGCGGTGCTATGTATGACATGTGGGATATACTGACATTCAAGCGGCTCGCACCATGGCCTGCCGGTTATTTCAACTGAAATATCACTCCTTCTCCCTAGGCATGGGGAATCGTCTCAGGAAATAGAATATTGTAAAGATAGCACTGGATAAGGAAACAGAACCTTCAAAAAGTGATCATTGGAAGGATTAACTTTTTTTTTTTTTTTTGAGACAGAGTCTCACTCTGTTGCCCGGGCTAGAGTGCCATGGTGTCATCCTAGCTCACAGCAACCTCAAAGTCCTGGGCTCAAGCAATTCTCCTGCCTCAGCCTCCATAGTAGCTGGGACTACAGGCAGGGGCCACCATGCCCAGCTAATTTTTCTTTTCTTTTCTTTCTTTCTTTTTTTTTTTTTTTTGTACAGATGTGGGGTCTCACTCTTGCTTAGGTTGGTCTTGAAGTCCTGAGCTCAAGTGATCCTCCCACCTCGGCCTCCCAGAGTTCTAGGATTACAAATATAAGCCACCTCGCGCAGTCGGATTAACATTTTTATTAACTAGAATTCTCTCTCAACTTTGGAATTTATTTCAAAATTGGAGACTATTCTCATAGAAAATAAAATATGACACCCAAGCCAGCTCCCAACACTTTGAGATTTCTAGATTAGACAAAACTCCATAAAATATATATATTTGTGTGCACAGAGAGATTTGTATTATGTGTGCCTGTATCTGGCTTGAATATAAGTGAAATATATATATATATATATATATTTAAACATTGTTTAAACTCACATGCAGACATATATATGTACTTAATCAAGCCAAATAATTTACAATTAAGCCAAGTAATTTAAAAATTTATTCCAAACCAACTTAATATTCACAAAGAAATGAAGAACAAAATACAGTGAATCCTCCATTATTTATGTTAAGACACAGATATGGATACTTTTTTTAATTCAGATTTTGCTTTGAAATGCTGAATGTGATGATTTTGAAACATGTTTATTTGTGTTAAAACTTTCCGTCCAGGACAGATGGAGAGTAACTAACTCAGCAGCTATGAGAAGTAGCCTGGCCTGGATGTGAGTCAAACAACAAAATATACCAGGTGCATGGAGTTTTAAGGGCTTGGAAATCACAACAACTTTATTTGCCTGGTGAGAAAACTGAGACTCAAGGCACAGAGGTATTAAAGAAAAAATTATTGATGACATCTGTTAAAGACAGTAAGGAAGACTTTATTCAATGGGGCACTATTGCAGCGGGTATAGGGGCCACCGTACACCTAGAATTTTGATATACAATAGAATTTTGCAGTGGGACAGAGGGATTGGACTCAACTCCAAATACATCATGGGCAAGTGGAAATTGATAACCAAGCAGCAGGGTGAGATCAGTGGATAGAAAACTCCTAAGAGGAAACATCAGAAGTAAGGAGTATTCCAGCTAACCCAACCCAGTAGGCTTCTTGCCAAAGGCAAACCAGGGTACTCAGATGTCACCTGGGACATGGTGGAGGATGAGGAGACTGATCAAAAAATTGAAGGTGATCAGATATCAGTGGTGGAAATTCCTGGCTAAAGCGACTTAGCAGGATTCTTGTCCAAATGGACAATGCAGAGACAGGCATGGAAGTCCAAAAGTTGAGGTCTAGTCAAGAAGAGGCTTCAGAAGGAGAGAATCTTTTTCAGTGGTCACAGCTGGAAACCAATCTCCACTACCCCAAAGCCTATTTCCATGTTTCTTTATTTTTATGTGATGAACATTTAATCTAGCGTAACTGTGCACCAGGCACTGTCGTAGGAGGCGTTATACATACTAACTCACTTCACCATCCCTCTGGACCACCTGTGAAGCAGGTATATTATTAGCCTCATTGTGCAGGTGAGGAGACAGGCCAGAGAGCCAAAGGTGGCATAGCTGGTAGGTGGCAGAGGAGGAATGTAGTAAATCCAGCTTCTGTGGGGCCTGAAGCATATATAATTTGGGGGACTCTGTAAGAAAAATAATGCAAAATTATAAATACAAAATTAAGTATGAATGAGCAAAAAAATCATAAATTACTGGTGCCTTGGAGATTCAAGGCCTTTCTGATGGGATATCAATAGTCAGTTGACTAGAAAGGTTTCCTGATCACATCCTGGCTTTCCTGCCCCAACTAGAACATTCTGTAGCTCTAGGCACTCCCAGCACTTGGGGGCCCATGTGAGGGAGAGGCCTGAACGTGAGCAACTTTACCTTCCCGTTGACTCCAGACTTGCCAGCAGTCCAACACGTGGCCAGGTGGCACCACCAAGTGTTCATGTGCTGCCCCAGAGTGTCCCACCTGCATTTCTAACTCAACCACTTTGTATATTATGTTCTTGTGCTTTCCTTGCCCTTGAACTTCCCCTAATCTTACTCAGCCTACTGGCCAGGATTAAGTCCTATATCATCCTCGAGACCAAGGAAGGCTGGGGTCATTTCTCCCTCTCTGGTCTCCCAAAACAGTGTTTTCCAAACTTCAGGCCATGCCTCCTCAGCAAAAGCTAACAGAGTTAAGAGGAGAAATAGATAAATCCACATCCATTGGTGGAGATGTTAACATCCCTCTCTCAGTAACTGATAGCACAACTAGATTTTTATAAGATCCGCATTGGGAAGTTTTAAATAGCATTGTCAAATCATCTGACTCGTCTGAATATATTAATAATGACTACAAAACTTCAGAATACACATTCTTTCAAAAGCACATGAAATATCCACCAAGAACCATATGGTGAGCCAAAAATTATATCTCAAGAACCTCCTGGGAATATTCTCTGGCGACAGTATAATTAAATTTGAAACCAATCACATTAAGACATCTAAAAAACTTCCAAATATTTGGAAATTAATAAATCACTGCTAAATAACTCATGGGTCAAAAAGGAAAGCAACAATTAGAAGACGTTTGGAGTATCTACCATCCTTCGTTAGAGCAAACTAAATGTATTTCCCACCACATGTATAGATGTGGAGAGAGAATAAAGGTTTTTAAGCTTTTCCACATTTATGTCATATCCTGTGATCAATTAACCCTCAAGTTACTAAGTTAGTAACTTCCAGTTAATACACATCTCTTGTGATTTTCAAGGACTAAGCGGAAAGAATAAAACCTTGTGTTTAGAAAAACATAGAACTTGCAAAATATAAAAATAGCAAGAGGGGAGTGAGTCATTTCCCACGTAGTGACTTCTGAACTGGCCTCTCCAGCAAATCTCTTTCTTACTCTGGGCCTTAAGGAAACCGATTTGAACCTAGCTGCACTCACAGTTGAGAATTTTAAATCTGCATTGGTCCACTCTCTTCTGCAGAAGACGGGAACCTCATCTATGTCGTTTTTTCCTGTCCCTCACACAACACCTCTCACATGAGATCGGCAGGACGGCCCGCTGGCGGACAGGGCTGTTTCTCACGGGCTACTGGGCAATGAGCTATCCCAGCCTTGCAACTGCCCTGAGCGACTGCCACTTGAGCTTGGTCTGCTTTCCTTCCAAAGCTTGTCAGTGGTTTTTTCAAGAACTCAGCTCTAGAAAAGAACAACGGAGAGCAGGAGCGATCTCCTGGAACACGACTCCTGGAACAATGCGCCCAGCGTTTTCCAGCTTCAGTGTATTTCTCCACCGGATCCCGGCAGCAGGCATCCATGTGAGTCTGCCGTCCTTCTGTCCAAGAGGGTGATGTTCACGTGGTGCTTGGCCATGCCCTTCGCTAGACGGGACTCAGTGTGTTTAAGCAATGACAGCCATACCACTAAGCGGCTCTCCTGGAGGGAGTACCATACCAACTCCACTCAGAAGAGCATTTTGGAGCTACCTCAACTCAGTAGCTCAGAAATACTCATTTTAAAACACCTTAAAGTAGAATTTATGGGATGAAGCCAATAATCCACACTTTTAAAAGTTTATAAAATGTTTTTCACTGAGAGACAGCTAATATCTCCACAAAGCTATAACCAACTTTTTCAGCTGAGTTACATTCTATATAAGAACACCTTGTTTAAAATTTAAAAATAAATAAATTCTTTTTTTTAAGAAAAGAATGCCTTGTGTGTTTCTACAATTGGGCCTATAATTTCTGTACGGAGAATATGTTCAGTGTACATAATAGTGACTTCCACAACTGCCATACGTGGCCAGACCTATGTTTATCAATAATAAAACTAACATGGTGGCTTTGGCAGTTTTCATTGTCCCTATTTAAATAATACTTATTACTGATGTGCCTGCTATACCCATCAGAAGACCTCT
Source organism: Avahi laniger (assembly GCA_963575035.1). Classification (NCBI taxonomy): domain Eukaryota; kingdom Metazoa; phylum Chordata; class Mammalia; order Primates; family Indriidae; genus Avahi; species Avahi laniger. The sequence goes on along the minus strand of CAUYSK010015325.1, from coordinate 41,874 downwards.
GGGTACATTTATGAGGCATATGTGGTTAGTGGATTTCCATGGTAAGATCCAGTTTTCCCTCCACGGCTACTTCTAGTGTTTTAGGCAAATATCATAGAAATATGCATCTTTGAAGCAGACAGATTTTGCAGAACAATTGGGGTTTGGGAACAAATCAGCCTTCCAGCATTCTGACTCCATTGCTCCTATTAGAGCAAAAATCCATGTGACATGAGTGAATCCTTTTTAAAAGGGTAGTCCAAAAATAATGGGTCACACTTTTTATGTGTACATAGAATTTTACGTGAAAGGATGATAATCCCCATCTACTGTATTATTTCCATGCACCAGGTAGCTCTCTGGACAACACCGACACTCTCTACATGAGCCCTAGAAGGCCAGTAAATGCAGCTGAATTAAGTGTGACTTAGGGAGGACACACACCTAGGAAGGTCTAGATGGTTCCAAATCCTACACTTTCCATGAAACTCCAGCCATCAACGCCAATCTTTCTCACGTGGCTTTTATGGGGCTGGGAACTCTTCCTCCTCTTTTAGATGCTTCCATTGGTCCCTCTAAAGGACTGTGTTCTCTCATCCTCAATATCCCCTGTTGGTAAGCCACAAGGCATGAGTGCTATTCATGGAAAAATAAGAAGAATGATCTTAGATTTGAAGGCATTTTACTTAAAAAACACCAAAGACCTGAGTGCATTCTGGACTATATAACGGTTGCTGGTTTATAAGATGTGATAGCAGAAATAGTTTAAAAAAGAATACCTGTATATTATACTATGTTGTGTTAGTTCTACCAAAAAATTGCTTTGTATTTTTCCCTGTCAGGTGCTAAGATCAGATATCTCTATCTTTGACACAGAAATGGAAGCACACACAGAACCAGCATCCTTGACTTCAAAAGGGACATCCACTCAACCACGAAGGCTGTGCCCACTTCACCCGCTGTACTCTGTGCAGCAGCACAACCCCAAGAGCACAGCTGTCACTTAAACCAAAACCAAACATTCATGACACTCGGTCTGAACAATTTTTTATGGGGCAGAGTCTGGACTGTGCACATCTGTTTCCTGGACATCTTCACTGTAGTTACACAGTTCTGGAGACATTAGTAATATGTACCCTATTCTCCCAACAAGGGAGAAACCACCCTGTGGATATTAGGCCACAAGACAAAGTAGCATCAGGAAGATCCTGATTGTGTCAAAGTAAAAAATAAAATTCCTAAACAATGATTTTGACATTTCTTGAAAGCCAGTGGCAAACCATCTTTTATTAAAAATATTTCTTCAGCTGTACCTCATAACACCAATTTCTTAAGCATCTTGCATGTGCTTAATCCCAGTCATAAGTCTGGCCCTCGCAGGAAGGCCAGACACACAAGAGCAAGGACTTGTCTGTTTTGTCCACTGTTGGACCCTTGTGTCTGGACCAGCGTGTGGCATGTGGGATACACTCAGGAAGTCTCCGTGGATGGGGTATGTCCACTACTGCACGGAGGCTTGAGGGTCATCTGGGCAGACCCATTCCCTGATCTAGAGGTGGGAGTTAGAAAAAGAGGAAGAGGAGGAAGAGGAGGAGGAAGAAGAGAAGGAGAATACAGAGGAGGAAGAGGAAGAGGAGGAGGAGGAAGAAGAGGAGGAGGAGGAAGAGTGAGACTATGCTTTGTGTTATTCTACTGCTTACTACAAAGCTTCAACTAATGGAAGCATGGCCAGTTCTTCCTTTGTCATGTTTGTCTCCTGAGAATCTTCCCACCTTAACCACAGGAATCTTTGTATAGATCCTTAGGGTGTCATGCCCAGGACCACCAATGTCAGGGAAGCAGATGTTTCCTAAGCCCATGGGGTGCAGAGAATAACCTGCTGAGACTGTGGAGCACGGATTCCTGGAAATTCCCCGGAAGATTCTCATGGAGGCCACAGTCTTAGCTCAGAGCCATGTTCTCTAGGGCCGGACTCCCTCCAGTAGGTTTAGTTCAGCCGCCTACAACTGCTCTGTACACAAACACTTCATGCTTTTCCCTGTCAGGCGCGAAGCTTCTCCCAGGTCTCACATCTCTGTGGGTTTCAGCACCATGTGCAGAAAGCACCAATGCAGGGTCATTACAAGGACCCTTGACCTTGACTCCCAGAGGAAAGGCATCAGGAGTTACCCTAAGGATAAAGGCCCATCCTTTTAAGATCAAAACAGAGCCTACAAGACTAAAGCGTGAAAAGAGCAACTAGCCCAAACATAAAACAGCGATACTTCCATTGCCAAGGACAATGGGTTGCACCTAAAAATATTTCTGTTTTTAAAGAGAAATATTTCAAATGACTTAAAAGAAAAAAAGCCTAGATTACCAAAATTTACGATTCCGATTTCAACAGAAGAAAGTTCTAGACTTAGAATAAATAAATAAATAAAAGGGTCTGACCCCATCCGTGGTCCCTGCCCAGGACACATTCCTTGACGACACACATGCATAAATATGCCGAGAACTATGCAGCTGTGGTTAGTCGTATTGTTCCTTGATTAAGTAATTGTGGTTTTGTTCAGACCCTTTATAAAAAAATACATTTTTAGCATATCTTTCATTTTTAAAATGTCTTTTCTCATTCTTGCCATTCAAATACTTGGAAATGCTTCCGTATAGATCTGCATCAACAGTGTTGAAAAAATGAATATTTGGGAACAGGAATGAACCCTGGTGGAATACAGTTTCAGCTCTAAAGATTCTATGAATCCGTGCTTCATTTTAGAAATTTAACCTCTACTCCTGTGGACCTGCCACTAGAGCCCCGATAGGCATTGAATGATCCTGGATCCTAAAGCCCGTGTTAGAATTCAGATACTTGGTCTTGTGATGATCTTCTGCGGCTACATCTACTTGTCAGTTTACAAGTACTAGCCTTGGAGGCTTGTGACACTTTACTCTTTGAGGGATTATTTTTTTTTTTTCCATAGCAAACAGACCCTAAATACCCCTCAAGCAAACCATTTCTTGCACTGTACTGTCCATGTCAAGGAATTCTCACTTTGTTTACATGCTGGCTTTCAAAAATTTAAATCTGTCAATACATGTACTTGTTTCCTTTAGGACAGTGTAAATATTTTGCCCAAAAAACTCAGCATACATTTTCATCTCTCCTTTCAAGCCTTCAGTTCATTTGTCGCCCTCTGAGGGCACCGTGATTCGGGTATTTATCATCTGTACACATTTAATTACCGCTCGAGTGCCATTCTCACCGTCAGAGCTCTTCCCCGCATAGCGGGAACCAGCAGAGCACGGCATCTCTCAACCCCTGAACAAATAACAGGTCTGCTGCAGTGAACTCATCTCTAGCAGCATCCATAAACCCCCCCAGCAAGCTCAGGGAGCCGATGGTGGGAGTCCCAGGGGGTCTCCCACACAGGATGAGCGTCTTGTTACAGAATTCCTCAATGCCTTTTGGCTGCCTCCCTGATGACCAGTTAAATGGGCTCCCTCGAGGACGCTTGAGTCAGCGCCAGCTTGAAAACTGCTGAGGAAACATCCTCTTTTACTGGAAATGATTTCCATCGAACGGCCGCATGCCATATTTAGACTCACGGCTTCGTAACGCCCAACAGAAGGGGCTAAGTCTGCAGGACAGGAGGCCCTGTGCTGTGAGAAAAGAACTTGCTTTTGTCTGGCCAAATGACCGCAGGGGGTGGAGCTGCCGGGTCTGCGGTGGTCTGTGACCCGAGGGACAGAAACGCTCCATTCTGTCTGCAGAGACAGGCCTGACTCTCCCCACTCTGCTTGTCCTGCAAATCAGAGATCTCACAGGGGAGCTGGCGATTCACGTCTGGCCCATGTCTGTCTGGCAGGGAGACATCAAAACCCAGTGTCTCTGTTCGCATGAGCTCAGTAGGAGCTTGGTGGGCAACTGTATCTTCATCTCCGTTTAAAAGTAAATCACATAATATTAAAATATCCTGAGTCACAGAGTAAAATTTTGCTAAAAAGTAGAAACACTGAATTGTAGAGCCTTAAAAATGTATTTACACTTATTAACATGAACAAATGATTTTATATAAATATTTAAGTGTGATTATGTAGATGGGGGATTTTAAATGCAGCCTTTTCCCTCTCATTTTTCTTTGACATCTGTCTTCCACCCTCCTCCCTGCACCCCTCCCCCACATCAGCCCACCTGACCAGGCCAACTCATGTTAACAACACAATTTGCATCCTTCCGAATTCTTCCTCATGCTCACAGAGTTTTATACAGACACGCATACATCTATCCTTATGGATACACCATTGCTCTCATTGTTTCTCTACAATGTTCTTTTCTCTCTCAAAAAGAATTCAGGAAAATTCCTCCAGGTCGACCCTATAGCTCTGACTCACTCTCTTTAAAAGTTGTGTAGTATTCCAGGGTATGAAGGTTTCACAATTGTTTCAACCATTCCTCTGTGGAATAGGCAAAACTTCTTGAAACTCTGTTCTGCAATATTTTTATAATTTTCTACTTCAAATCAAAGCAAAGAATGCTTACCCAAGTCTTAAATATATTTTCTTTAGCAAAAACCAAGAAAATTCTCCCCAGAGCCCTAACACAAACTTATGTTATATTCAGTACAGAGGGCAATGCTGTTTTAAAAGGTACTTTTATTATTACTCGAGTACTATGAGGGCCACATCAGAACATGACTGACATGGGAAAGACAGTTTGTTACTCACAGTTCCCAAGAGGAGGGGGTGTGCCCTGCCGCGGGGGTGCCTCACTGGGAAGCACCAGGGTTGTTCAGGAGGCAGGGGCAGGGAGGGGAGAGCACGGGAACAGTTTGATGGTAGACTTCACAGGAAGGAATGGATCAGGCCAGGGAAGCAAACTAAGCAGGTTTAGGATTGGCTAGTTTGGATAATTCCAGCGTGCTCTGGATTAAGCGTCTGGTATCTGACCTTGAGGTGATTAGGGCAGGTGGCTGTGGTCCAGAGTGTAGTAGCCCTGGGAGAGCCTGGTAAAGGAGGTGGTTATGGGTATGGGCTTTGGATTGATGGGTTTGCATATGACAGGTAAGCTCCTAGCTGAGGTGATTGTTATCTTAGAGATTAGCCAACCCTCTTCCAAAGGGCAGTCCCTTCTGACCAGGGAGGCCCCAATGCCAGAGGATCAAGAATACAGAAAATTAGAAAACGTAGTTACTACAAATGCCTAAACACTCAAGCAATGTTTGAGGGATGATGAGTACACTAATCAAGGAAACATAACACACTGCCTCCCGCCCAGGGGCACAGCTCCACAGACTCTACCAAGTTGTTGCACAGAGCCTTGGGCTCTGAGGGTTGCATAGGAGCTCATTCCAGGGTTGAGGTGCAGAGGGATACTGTTGGGGCTGAGGGGCCGATAGCTAACATGACAGCATAAAGCCATGCTGAGCTAGGGCTGCAGCAGGGAGGGTGACCACAGCTGCTGTTAGGTCTACATGGTCTGCAATGCTTGCTAGTGACACCCAGCTGGCCTCAATTCCCTTGATGCTCTGGGCAGTTGCTGCAGATCCTAGAGCAGCCACCAGAGTGACAGAAATCCCCTCCCTGGAGCTGAGAGTCTGCTGCCAGCCCGTCCTTTGACCATTTCTCATCCTCCACTGGAGAGTGTCTCCCTCATCCCCACTTCCTCCGCTGATGGGAGGAAAGGCAGAATTCCTGCCATGCATCAGGGAGGGTCTCATGAGACCTTACAGTAGAGAGTTTTTGTTAGTTATGATCCCTGTCCCCACACACATTGGAGCATAACTACTCTGCATCATGTGTCTTAAATGTTAGTCATTTTTGTCATGCATTTCTGAAGAGGACATAGGGTTAGAGATATTTTACTCATGAACATAAATGGTTATAAAGAGGATTGTGGGTGCAACATGACAAGACAATCAGGTGTTTGGGCTTTTCTCTTTCTCCCCAGTAGCCTACCTTCCTATTAATATATCCTACCTCTTTGGTTGACCCTGGTGCAAGTGTTGTTGAATCTGAGTTAATTGAGGAAGAAAAAACTGAGATGAAGACTAGCCAGTGCAATTGAGTTCATTCAACCAGCATGACTTTGAATCCATTCTCTTCTAGGATTAGAGACCCTAAAATAAACACTATGATCCCTGCCTTCAAAAAGCTCACGATTTAGTGAAGAAAAAAAGTGGTTGAGTGCTGTAAAGAACTATGATGGGTCTAAAATTTTATTTTATTTGCAAGCTAACAAGTTGGCCTGCTGCAATTTCATGGATGCTGGCAGAAGATAGGAGACTCCTGGGACAGAAACAAAGGACTTCATTACTCACAACACAGCAAGCAGCATGAAATCCACATGCACTTCAGCTCTCTTTGCCTCTCAAGTCCTACAGGGGTGATAAAGAAGGGCCCATGTGGACCCTGCACACACAGAGGGCTTATGTCACAGCCAAGAGACCGCAAACTTAAGAAACTCAAACCTTTATAAAGAGCTACAAGCAAACCTGCCCAAACCTTTGCTCTAACAGGAAGCACGATCTCTATCATTCAAGGATGTACACTATACAAACATCTTTGAAAAGACAGCCCAGGGAAAGGACAGTTAGTGCTCTTTTCATAAGACAAGCAGAAACATGAGAGATCTGTGAGGAATTATCTCCCTGCAAGCTTTTACCACCTGCCTGGAATTGTCCAAAATGCATGATCCCACTTCATCATCATAGCCACTCCAGTTGGCATCACGCTTCCCATTTTTCCCATTAAGAAACAGATGAATGCCTCAACTTCAGGCTTAACAATACATAGCTAAACATGGTCAAAGAAATTGGATTCAAATACTGATTCCAAAGCTATGCCCTCCATCCTCAAGGAGCTTTCCCATCTTCTTATGGGAGAAGATGATTGGCTATCCATAAGGTGTATGTTTTCCAGGTACACAGGTAGGAGTCTTGCCAAAGACAGTGTGACATTTACTACTCACCTCCCTGGCACCACCTACAGAAAAAGAACTCAGGGAGGTCCTGACTGCATACTTAGAGGTTATGCCCATGCACAGGTAATAAGAGAAGTCATGAAACAAGTCCAAGACAGACTTAATGAGCTAAACCTGAGGGCAACCATTTTCTTCTACGGTCTCCATCCAGATCAGAGTGACAAGATGACCGCAGCATAACTGGTATTTACCTACGGGGTAGAAAAGCACCTTGAAGTTGGCAGATTGAGGTATTGCAAACATAGGCGGTGATGATGTTTTCTTATGTCTCTCTATTCCAGAAATATTTATTTACAGCCCACAAAGGGACAAGGTGGCTCCGTCTGCTCTCGAGTGGTAGCATTTTCCATTCACGGTCAGATCGTCACAAAGCCTAATATCTAAGTGTTTCAACTGTGGTTTTCCTGTTTGAAAATCCTTTACATGTTTTTGATATTTAAAAAAGAATAATCAATAGCAAGAACCATACCCTCCCATACCTGGACATTTTAATCTCATCTGTCTAATCTAGGAAGCGGTGGCTTATTTAATGAATGTGCTATTTGTATCTTTTGTATTAATATGACCTAAGCTAAATACAATTAAGTGTTAAGTTAACATATCTGTATAAAATCACTTCAATCTTCCTCTCTTCTAACTCTTTCTCTAAAAAGAAAATCATGAATTTTCCCAAAAAGTAGCCAGTGGAGAACGTGTCTCTGTGCCGACTTCAGACTTGACAGGATGATGTTGCCCTTGGACATCAGGAATATTTGGATCCAGGGACATATTGACAGACTCCCATCCCATCCCTACGCTCCACCAAAAGGTAAAAATAAAAATAAAAACGTCAGGTTCTTTCAGTTACCAAATACATGTGAATTGAATACTTTCTCCCATCCTCACCCTCATGCCCCACCTCCACCCCAATTCCAAAGAACCTCATTCACAGTCCTGTTGCAACCTGTGGACCAAAGCGAGCTCCAAACCACCTGGGTGTTGAATTGTGTCCCTCCAAGTCAAATGTTGAAATCCTGACCCCAGTACCTCACTCAGAATGTGACATTCTTTGGAGATAGGGTTGTCACAGATATAATTAGTTGGGTTAAGACGAGGTCCTTGGGGTGTGTCCCTAATTCAGTATGACTGGTGTTATTATACAAAGGGGAAATTTGGTCACATAGACATGCCCACAGGGAGAACACCAAATGAGCATATAGGCGGAGATCAATCAGGTGATGCGTCTACACCAACCATTGCCAGCAAACCAGCAGAAGCTGGGGGAGGGGCCTGGGATAGATCCTTCCCTCACAGCCTCGGAAGGAACCAATACAGCCAACACCTGGATTTCAGATTTCTGGCCTCCAGAACTGTGAGACAACAAATTTCTGTTGTTGTGGCAGTCCAAGTAGACTAGTATAGGTGTCTTCATATTTCGCTGAGGGAAAGTGCCAGGCAAGTAAGTACCACTTAATTCCAGGGCTCCAGGGGAATCAACTCAGCGTTTTGAGATGCTAGGGAGGAAGAAGGCACAGTGCTGGGCTCTGGTCCCCCAACAGCTGTGGGGCCCAGGGCAAGATTTGAACAGCTCCCTTGTCTATGTCTAAATCTCTGTATGTTGTAAATCAGAGTAATGAACTGTTAAATAATATACCTTGTCCCCCTACCTTGACAACTATACCTTTATAATAACAACATAAGAAAACATGTGAAGCTACGGTTTTTATACAACGAAATGCCAGAAAAATGTAATAATATTATCGGGTGTGTCTGGGTCTTGTGCTGGTGGGTCAGCATTTCAGCAGAGTAATAAAATGAAAATGTATATGATTAATTAAATATTATATGCTCATTTCATAAAAATGTATTTCTTTTTACTTTCCCTTCAAATGTCTTTATAATCAAAGCTGTCACATGCATTGCTTCTGCTGTAATGTCAACTGAGACAATGCAGTTTTTTATTCATTTCAATTTCAAAGAAAAACATTCAGGCAGTAGTGAGCAGAATTATCAATAATGGTTTTAAAGCAGCACTTAAATTGGAAATAACGCATGAATTTTACATATCGTTTTTAAATTAAAAATATTACAATATATTTTAATTTCTAGAGATTGCTATCGCTTACGTCGCTATTTTCACCATTTCTTAAAGCAGTGTCTAAGTAATATGTAAATATCTGCAAAATGTTAAAAAGTAAATGTCGTGCTTCATACATGTTACATCAAACATACTTATATCCAAATTCAAGAATAATAGAACTGTATGATACTGCAAAATATTTCTCAGGTACCATGAGCTCACCTACTGAGAATAGCAAGCTAATTCACTGACGCACGAGCACCTCCCAAACCACAGATTGGAACCCAAAGAGAAGCAAAAGTATGGATGTTTGTGCCATTGGAAAATAATAATTCATTATGTAAGAATATATTGTCTCGATTCCTGAGGGAAGGATGGTCAAGTTCATTAATGTATTCTTTCTCTCTCCTCTCCTAAGCTGTGTCCATTTCAAACAACAGCAGTAGCAAGTCCCACATAGGGTTGGCAGATAACTACAGTATACTTGGGACGTACTAAAAAAAATTTTGTTTATCTGAAATTCCAATTTAACTTGGTGTCCTGTATTTTTATTTGTCGATAATAGACCCTCACTCCTTTACGACATCTACGCTTAGTTATCTTCTGCTTTGAGCGCAAGAAGACGAGAAGTGAAGTGCTTCCCTGGGACCTGAATGGTGTCAGTCACCAGAGCGGCTGTTTTAACACCACAAGTTTCCTTTGTCTGTGCCAAAGGCTAGCTCCCTGAAGACAGTGTGCTCATCTGTTCCCGAATGCAGCCGCTCTTTGTGCCACCACGGGGAGCAATCATTATGTGTACCCTTCCTGCCAGCTCTCAGGAAGCCAACTCCATTCTCCTTTCACTTGTCACTTCATTCATAAATATCTACTGTGTACACTGTGAGCCAGGCCCTCCATCAGGCACTGAAGAGGTGAGAAGAAGGAAGGAGACAGCGCAGAGACAGATACGCGGAAAGCCTGCAATCATCACGACAGTCCGTCAGGAGAGACAAGGCGCATCTCACATAGCCAAAGCATCAGCCAAAGGTGGCGTCTGGGGAGACCAGGGGTCACTCCAAAAGGAAGTAGCTTGAAATTCACCTTAGATGGTGAGGGATTAGACAGGAAGAGAGGAAACCAAAGGAGGGTGACTACCCCAGGAGGAGACGGGAAAGGGTTGTGAGGCTTCATGTCTTAGAGGTAAAATTTGACAAATCCTAATTGAAGTGATTTCTTTTTTTTCTTCAATAATAGAAAAGTTGATCATTTCACCTATGGAGAAACTAACCACAATTATACTATAAAGAAACCCACTGACACTTGTCAAGGAGTAGGTTGGTCCGTTTTGTGGAGTAGGAATTCAGGCTCTTTTCCCAGCATCAGATGACACAGGAGACGTATCTCTGAGCACGTCCAGTCAGGGATGCTCTGCAGAGATCTCTCCAGAACTGTGCCGCAGATGGCATCGCATCTCTGGCTATTAAGATGGAAATGCAAAACACTTTCTGTGGTTCAAATAATCTCCAGGAGATAGTTTCCTGGAAGTTTTTAAGTCCTATTTCTCATATCACCTCCATCTAAATTGATGATTTCTATGACCTTTTCATCTAATTACACTAGTTCTCAGTACCTATTTTTATTAAATGGTTCCATTACATAACCCATTATGTGATAGCTCCTTCTTGCTGATACCCTAAATGGGCCCACTGGGTTACTTCTCTCCACTCCCCCATCAAGGATGACGTTCTTCAAGATTGAATCTGTCATGTTATCTAAGATTTTTTTATCTACGATTTTCACAAATAATTTCACTAACACTTAAATATAAGAGGCAGACACACAGAATGCTACCAAAATGTTATGTACCCCCACATAGAGTGGTGCACAGCTAGGGTCATGAGACAAAGAAAAAGTGGAGGGAACTAAGGAGCAGGAAGAGAAAAGGCAACATTCCAGGGGAGAAACTGGGACAATTAAAAAATGAGTAAAAACTGGGGTGAGGAAGGAAGCAGGCTGGCGAAGGCCCCCTTGTGCCACCTGTCGTTGAAAGACACAGCTGTAGCAGTCACCACGGAGCACGGATCAGCCCCCACCCCACTTTGGAGTCATAGAGGGATTCATAATGGAAACAACATTCTCCTGATGTGTGATGGAAATTCTTTCAGACTCTACTTAAAGGTAGAAATGAAAGAAACGAACAGATATTTACAAGAGCAGCATTAGGGAGACCTGGACTTCCTCGGTATGTAGCCGTATCAGTGAACTGTCCATTATATTGATTAGCATGTTAACACTGCATGGACTTGCCACTAGCTTCCACCCCACTACATTTGCTGTATTTGAATTCTAAACCACTATTTTTATTTTATGCCCTCCTGTCTGATACTTGACATTCACCCAGCTGGTTGGGAACATTTGCTGTATTGGAGACGATTATTCAGAAGTTATGAAACAAAATTATACAGCAGCATGTAGCAGTCACATTTGATTGCAAGGCAGGAAATCCAACTAGAAATGGTGACTCACTGTGTTATGGAGTATCGTAAAGAGAGGCTGAATTTTGCGAAGACATTTTTACTGACAACGGTAGGCCAGTAATAATATGCCTAAACCATATTAATAGCGATTGCATTGCTAATTTCATTAGCATTTGCATTATCATTATGCATTAATTACTACAGTTAGGCCACCGAAGACTAATATCCAAATCTGACAGCACCAACTCCCTGGGTGCATTTTGTGGTTGCTGAATGATTATCATTCAACAGTTTGCTGCTTTTGACAAGTACAAAGCTACACAGACTTCCCGGCCCTGACAGGACCAGTTGCACAGACCTTACTAAAGCTAACCCAAAATGCCTTCAAACCCTTCAGAGAAGAATGAAGGAGTGAACGGAAGGATGTCAAGCACATACTGGTAGAGTTCCATCTTGGCTCCAGGCATAAGATTTTGCTCAAACATAAAACAGCCTTGACAAGCCACAACATTTTCCAGGGCTTTCCCTGTTACTGTACATGTGCTATTTGAAAACAGGTCAGTGGTCAACTAGGAATGGGAAACACTGGGCCAAACATAGACCCTACTGCAGACCTTCTCAGAGCCTTTAATATGATATGTTATTATATGTCGAGACTCTCTGAGAGGGAATAGAGTTTCCAGTTTTCCCTAAAATTCTTTTGACTGGCTAATCCTTTTTCTCACTGCAAATCTACTGGAATTATTACTTTCACTTTTTCACTCTTGAAAAAGCTGTGTTACCAGAATGTAACTGGAGCCAGAAGAGTGTTATGTAAAAGTAAATATCAAGGCATATAATAAAAACGTTACACTGTGCTTAAGAGAAACTCCCTATCACCAGAGGCACCACGATACCCCAATAAACCCTCAGTCTACATCATGAGAAGAGTCTGAAGTTCCCAAGATTTCTGCACATTATTGAGGCCTCATATTCTCCTGGACACTTCTCTAGTTTCACTGAGTTTGGATCATCTGTTTCTCTAGAGCACACTCTCTCCTTCCCACCTATGTTAAGCCAAATACGGAATGCCACACCATTCCTAGATCTCCCCCAAAACCAAACAACTAAACAAACCAACCGTCTCGCGGGGTCTGTTTACGGTTAGTAGGCTTTGCTCGGTTCTGGGGCAGCAATGCAAGCAACTTGAAACTAAGTGTTAGACACATCTGTGCTTTCTTTTGTAAGACTTTATTGAAATATAATTTACATACCACAAAATTCACCTGTTTGAAGGGTACAACTGAGAGGCTGTTAGTGTAGCTACATTGCAAAACACACCTGCTCCTAACTTCCTCAATAATTCCTGACAGCGTAGGCTCCAGTTTTCCTCCCTTCTCCCTTCTCTGTATTTCTGTAACCTTCAAATTCAATTGCTTTCTTTTACGACTCTTCAGTTTTCTAGTCTGCAGCCAACCCCACACCCTTTCGATCCCATTTCTCACCTCCAAACAACCTATCAGGGTAACTTTCTAAATAAGATAGAACTCTTCCTGAGAGACACTCTGATGTCAGACTTTAAAGTGCAAAAACAAGCCAAAAACAAACATAATAATAGAGACTTCATTGCACCGGCCTCTTTCCTGCAGAAGAACCGCAGTGAATTCTACCGGATCACTTCTGCTTCAGCTGCCTGCTGCTCTGAAGAGGTTCCCTGGGAGCTGCGCTTGTTCACCCCTGATGCAGGTGGTCATCTTATCCCTCCCTCCCCATGGGAGGGTTCTAGTATGGTGTCCCCAACCAGAACACCACATTATAGCTCCTTCTCGCTGCCTGCCACTCCTCAATCCATCCCTCCCATCACATTAGGTCCCTCAGAGAAAGCTTCCGTAAGAGCCCAACACAGCCCGGTTCAGACCCCATTACCACTCTATCCCAGCAAGCAGGGAAGCGCCATCCCTTATTCACCTGCGAGTGGCGATTCAGTAGAGCAGGCAAGTTCAGTATTTCTGTTTGGTCAAAGGCCCAGCCTTTCAACAGCCATGGCCCAGACTTCTTTAAATAAAGGAAGGAAGGAGGAACAGAAACCAGAATAGTAACGGGTTTCAGGGTGCTGCACAATAGGTTTTGGACAGGCCATGTGAGATGTGGGCTGGAGGTGAGAGGAGAGTCTCCAACCAACCCTTTCATAGCCACGGAGCCCAAAAAAGTGCAGGAAGGCTTGTCTCCGCAACCCCATCCTTAGGGTAATTCCACTGGGAAAGGGTAAGTAATTCAATTGCAAGATGAAATTATGAGTTCGTTATTCATGAAACACCTAGAATTCTTTCCAGAAAGGCAACTCTCCCCAGGCAAAACTCTCCCCAGGTTTTGCTGCTGGGTAATTACTGCAGTCATACTAAGCAGTACACGGTTGCACTGAACCCACACGTGCCCTGTATTCTCTGTACGTTCCACCCCTGCACGTTCTCCAGGCAAAGCTAAGTTTCCTCCAGTCTACCTGGCAGCATTTGGTTTAAGGAATTTCAGCTTGCTGTCATGTTTCATCACAAATCCTCACACTTTAGCTTCTGAGCAAATCTTTCAACACTGAGATCAAACAGCTGGAAACTGTCAACATATGGTAAGTTGGCAGTGAGAGGGAACGCAGACGGCATGAAGGCATCCCTGGTAAATCCACAAAGTACCTCTCAGCAAATATAAGGTGAGTGATTGACACTTTTGGGGACGCAAAGTTAGCCAAGGCATGGGAGTTGGAAATGTGCTTGTGTGTGCTCTGCCAGGCCCCAACATTCGTCTCCTCCCCTCGAAATAATCCCATATTTCAATGGGCATAAGAAGTCCAGAAAACAAACACGTTTCCTTCTTTGCAGCTAAGTGGCTAATTTGCATTTAAATGGGCCTTTATATCTCCAAATAAGGAAATGGATCATGCATTTGGGTCTCATGGCAATGTCATATGGCTATAAAGCTTTCTAAGTACTTGACTCTCAGTGTCTATGCTTATCTTGACACAAAGGGTCCAATAGGATATGAGAGGAAGGGATGTATACAACTTGAAAGTCATGCCCAGAAAGAGAAACAGCGTGTTCTCTCCTGGTCCTCCACATGCCCCTTCTTGTTGGCTGGAATGTATCTGAGCCGTGAACCACCATGAACCTCACAGATGTGACCCCGGCATGCTGGGATGCTGGAGAAACAAGCCGGAAAGAGCCTGGGCACCACTGACTTCACTGAGCACATTTGCTCCAGTACCAGCTAGAATTTTGCACTTCTGTCTGGTTGAGGAGTCTTGCACTGGTCACAAGGGCAAACCTATATCCTTATCCATATACAGACTGTAGCCCAAATTGTTCATATGGATGTCTGAGTGTGCGCGCAAGCATTGAAAACATATCAGAGTCCAAACTAACTCTATGTCTAAGCAACACACTTTGGAAATCCTGATTGGTTTGGTCCCTCAGTAGAAACAAAGGGAGCAATTGACTGTCTTTTTCTCAGTGTGGGCACAGGCCAAGTCTCCCCTGAGCTCTGTCTGCCATTGCACAAAGGTACACCTCAGTCATAACAACGATGTATGATCACACGTAGCCCAGAAAATAATATTCAGAAAGAAAGTGGCATAAAGGGGCATATGGTTTATTTTCAGGGGTTCAGAAGGAATTTCATAATAAATTTTTTTGTATTAAATGGTGAAACAGGTTTACAGAAAACATCCCATTTGCAAATGTTCTAACGATGTGTACACTGATCATTGGTAGGATTCAAAGGTGTTAGATTAGGGCTGGACAAACAATGAAGTCAATTTAAAAGCACTTTTCTGTATTGCAGAATTGTTAGCTATTTTAAAAATGTCTTTAATAAGACCTTTAGTAAGTGAACATTTTATTTAATAAGCTTATTCATTTACAATCTGTTGTTTTTTACCCCAATGTGTGTGGGGGTTTTTTTAATCATATCTCATTTATTTTAAGCTTTGAGTAGAGCTTTCTCTGCATTTGAGTAGTCTAGGATGGAGCTACTGAAAGAGAGGTCTGTGGCCGGTGAGATCCAGGAACTATTTGTAACCAGTCTGCATCGATATAAGCTTAGACATTGGAAGTCAAGTACTTGGAAAGTTTTACAGCAATGTAACATTGCCAAGGGATTCAAATGCATAATCTGCTTTCTAATCACTAATTTTCATTGTATTTTACAAAAGCATCAGTTCTTGGCTGAGTGCGGTAGCTCATACCTGCAGTCCCAACACTTTGGAGGCTGCAGGGGGAGGATTACTTGAGGCCAGGAGTTCAAAACCAGTCTGAGCAGCAGATAGAGATTCATCCAAAACAACAACAACAAAAGCATACATTATCAACATATTTGAAATTTTTAAAGAATGGTCCTTCACCCCAGATAGTATTGGTCTGGTAACCAACTTGCAAATATAAAGACCCGTTAGCGAAATAGCTTGCAACATCATATATGCCTCAACTCACCCACTACTAACATGAAGACTTCTCGAGGACAGAGGCACATTGCATAAGTTAGTACCTACAATAAGAGCAGCGCAAAAACTTATCGTTCACATATTCTTGCCACTTGGCCATAGAGCAAGATTGTTTCAACAGGCACATTTGCATAGTTTTCATAAGAATTAAGAAGAATTGTGTTTTATAAGAGAAAATGATTTGTATATGTGTGCATCGAACAATAATCACCCCATGTCTTCTCCATTTTATCTTCAGTTCTAAAACTAGTTCTTAGAATTTGTTCCAGGTGTTAGTAGCTACACCTCTGGAAAGAGTCTTTTGTTAATACCTAAAGCATTTGACTTATTTCTTTGGAAAAAAAAAAAAAAAGAAGTGAAAGCACACACTTCTTTAAACCCAAAAGCTTTATTTTGCCCCTAGAGAAAAGCAGCCTGGTTAAATGTCTGAACTTATTGTTATTATTATTTTATTGAGCAATAAACTAAAGTGTTATTGAGTCACTAGTGACTCTGAGATATTGTTAAGCCTGGAATCACATGGTTGAATGACTGACTGGCCCAACCTGGGCGACGCAAATGATCCCGAAGACAAATGAGCCAGGAGCAGGAATGTCTCACACCAATGCAAACCCAATTAACGTCAACAAAATCCTGTGAAATTTATTGTCGCCTGGATTCTGAACATGGTGGAACCAACCCTTTTCCTGTGCCTGCAGGGCAAATTCGTTAGATGGAAAACAGCATTTTGTTAACCATGCAGTTCAGCTAAGTAAACAAGGGGTCAGTGCCATGCTCCTTGAGACCCTTATAGAGGGTGCCACCAAGGAAGGTGAGAAGGAAGAGAGATGCCGGCCTGGCCTTTCTTCGCAGCATCACTGTATGTGCCGCATAATAATGTCCTCTTAGGGTTACCATACAGGATGGAAACGAAATACCTGGTTGTCATTCAGTTCATGCAAATCACATATAGATCATATAGAGAGACGGAGCATGGGCGAGAAAGAGATTGGTATGTGGCCTGCAAGTTCACCAGAGACTACCATTTTGGTTTTCGCTTGTTTTTTGTTTCAGTTTTTTAAGTAAGAATGATTCATTTGTGCTAATTTGACTTCAACCACATTCACATCAGATGCTCTTATGCCCACAATTGACAAGTCTAAGAGTGGTCATGGAACAAAACAAAACTCACTGGCCTCAAAAGTCATCAAACCTACAATTTTGACCTCTATACTCTGTGCCCACACCAAGTAGACGGACACTGCTGAACTCATCTAACCCGCAGTGCTCTGAAACGCTCTGTCACTGTGCTATTTGGCAGCAGAATGGCGCCTCTTCCGAGATAACTCATGTCGCAAAGCTCAACAACACTCCCCTTGTTCCAAGTGGAGATGGTGGGCGTTGAAAGGGCCAAGGCACAGAGGGCTTTTGTGCGACCAGACTTACCCCCATGGGGTAATAGGAGTGTAGCCTGAAGAGCGGTTTGGCTGGATAAGACCACAAAAAAAAAAAAAAGTACCAAATAACCAAGAAACATAATCATGGATTATCAAGAAGACCATTTTCCCAGCCACATCTGAGTCTGAATCCAATCAAACCCTTAATGACTCATTGGAGGATTGCAGGGTGTTCTAGCAAAAATCTGCCTAAATAGACCTAAAACATAGCAAAATATTGGGGCAAAATGTCGTCAGCATCAGAGAAATGTCTCCAATACATTTTCTATCATAAAGAAAATACTATCTGTTGGTTATACTACTGACGCTAGAGGTAGTGCACTACAGCAGTGGGAATAAATTATTCTACTCATGGAGTCAGTACTTTCGATGTGCCTGGCACTGTTTAGGCTCGTGAGATAGTATTTCTTTCTTCGTGCTCTTGCTTATTTTCTGTTTCCATCTTTAACAGTGGCCAGTGCTATGGGGACGATCTCAGTGATAATGAGACAGGATTACAGAAGGGAATGGTGGGAACAGCCCAGTTGAGAGAGGACAGTCAGGCGAGAGCTAAAAGGTAGTGTCTGAGCCACCCTGACTCCCAAGGTCTTTTAATTTTTTGTGTTTTACTGAGATCCGCAGGAGAAATCAGAATTCATGGGTGATTGCTGGTCATGGATCTTTAAGGATGACAAAGATTGACATGTGATTAATTCTCTGAAGAAAACTAGATTCTGGCCTCCCTTAGCATGCCGTGATGAGGGGCTTCTGGGCTGCAGAGCTGGGGCCGCTGCGGGGCAGGGGGAAGGCGGAACGGGGCTGAAAACACCAATAGAACCACAAGGGCAGGGCAAGGAAGGAAGGGGGGTCAGAGAGCAGGCAGCAGGTCCTCCTAGAAGAAGTTCAGGTGCAAAATGAAGGACATTGGGGGAATATTCACTTGCTAACCTGCGTGGAGCCCTCTTCACACTCTCTTACACTCCTGGGCCTTTATTCTGCTGCCTTTTTTCTTTGCTGATTTAGACGTTACCAAAAATGTACAGTTTCACTGCTGATTTTTCTCCAGACCATTTCCTCATTCTTGCTCTGGGCACCCCAATCCATAACGACTGTCAGCAGAGACGAAACCAGCTGCTTAACTACTTACCAATTTATGCAGTCTCCACAGCATCGATCCCGACAGAAATGTACGTCAGCTTTTCCAGAGAGGGCCTCCCTCCTGCAGAAGTGAGTCTGGGCCAGCGACTGCCACCCGAAGGACTCCTGGGTGTGCAGGTGAGTGTTGGGAGGGTCTTGGGGGCTTCACAGCACATTTGACACATCACAGGCAGGGGGCCACAACCTGCTGTTCCCCGCAGTAAGGTAAGGATGTCTCGGTTCCTCTCCTCTTCCTCGTGCCTGCTACAATTCACTTGGATCCTGGAACACAAAGAAGGGAGAAGAGAGATCAGTTCCGCCCATGACCCACTGGCATCCACTGGCATCCTGGCAGAGCTTGGCCTGCAGCTGTGTAGAGGACAAGGTGCTCAGTGATTCCACATGGGACACGGCCATCAGGGTCACCCAGTGGTCAGGGCACAGGGTGTGCAGGGAGAAAGCGGGAGCAAGCATGGAGTGGCTCAGGGCATAAGTCCAGAAGCCGTAGACACTAAAGGGGTCAGAACTCTGCTACATAAAGTGAACCCTCTTTTCCACAATTTGTTTCTCCTTGGATCAGCCTTGGCAATTGCCTTCAAGACAAGAAGGAGCCTCGCTGGGGCCTCTGCAAATTCATGAGCAGGGGAACCGTGCAAGCGGGGCATATGCATGACTATTACAGGAAGAGAGAAACACTGGAGCTATTTAGCATCTCACGCTTCCAGTGGGGCAATGGCGGAGACGCTGGTGGGGAAGAGACAAATGGGTGGGGGAAATTTTCTAATCTTAATAAGATCTGTTTGCCTTTTCCAGTAAATAAAGGATTGAGTAATTGCATGCCTGACCCTACTTTAATATCATCAGCTGGAGTGAGAAGGACCTGAAAGAAAATATTTAGAGAAAGTGTCCATATGACGCCGTGCCCCTGTTATGCCTTAATGTATTCTCTTGCTAGCAATAAGCCAATTCTGCAGAAACAATGTGTTCTCAGCAGGCAGCAGCAAGTTAATAAGGTACTCTGAACACTCATTAAAGCTCACGTGCTTCAAGAACAGACTTAAGGAGAGATTGTGGCTTTCCTGGCATTCGGCACACGTTGCAGTGGGCAACGAACGGATGCGTGTGCCACGCAAGTTCCTACGACAAGTTCTGTCTTTTCTTGCCACTGCTCAGTAACAGAGGAAGATGTGAGCACAGTGATTATTCAGGCTTTACCTGGAAAAGCGAAAAGACCACACATCTAAAATTGGACAGAATGTATACTGCAAAGATTGATTCATATTTTTTTCCACATGACTTTTTTTTTTAATCCAGGAAGATGTTTTAAGTTTTTATTGTAAACAAATATAACTTTTGAGGTAGGCAGAGAAGTCACCTAGGTTTAGAAAACAGAAGTCATTGTGAACTGACTTTAGTTATCAGAGTAAGTTTTTTTCAAAGATCTGCTGACTTATCAAATCCCACATTGGACACAATTGCTTTCCTTTGGCCGTTCTCAATCAGCTACAGTAAGTGATTCTTGAGACTGATTTTATTTGTCTTTAGCCAAAGCTTTTTAGAACCAAACTGGACAATTACTTCTCTTTCCTCATCCTACTTCATTTTGGTATTTCCGTGGAAAATTGTGGCCAGTGTTCGCAAAACAGCACAAGGAACACCCTCCCATTGTTTTCTGGCATTGTTAACTTGATATTTTTACCAGCAACTCTGCATCTCCACACATATCAATAGTTTATTGTTTGTTTCTTTTACTTGACATTAACAAGGTGAAATTTAATGGCTTCAGCTCAGTATTTTGGAATACTAAAAATGATTGTTTTGGAAGCTCTTTGCAATATCATATACAGTTCAAAAAGCAACATCTAAAACTCTGTACTCCTCTGAGAAATATAACGATTTAGTTTCAATTATTAATTTAAACACATGTAAACTTCTTAAATCATTATTATAATTGATATACTGTAAATCAGGTACTCACTCACCTGCATCTTTCAAGAATATTTTTTAAAGCACTATAGTATAGAAATGCTTTCTATTGATCAAAAATAGATATAGAGATAGATTCCATAATAGATGCTTACATGCAGCTTAACTCACCTTCCTTTTTCTTTGTCTTATGAAGCAAAGATGTTTTTGCAAAATGCAATTGCTGTTTCCAGACTCCCCTAGGTGAGCCAATGTGATCAAAGTGGCAAGCGTGTTAATTTTAACTTTAATTGGCTTTATATAATCAATGTTTTAAGTTGGTGAGTAAATTCATTTCTCAATATATTTCACATATTAAAAGATTACTTTGCCATCTAATAAAAATGAAATAGTTGTATTGTTGGTTTTAATAAAATTACCTTTTTTCCCATTGTTTCCCACTGTCCTCCATTTTATGTTACACGCATTGCGAGTATTTCCAACACTTGAAAGTTTCAATACCCTACTCTTAACATATTTATTTTTAATTTGAAGAAAACTGAAACATATTTTAAGAGTTGAAAGTTTCTATCTTTCCTTCAGAAAATTCAGAGTACTTCAGTATGTCCTAGAAGTGACCATCACTGATTTAGGGGCTAAATTATTTGTGTACAAATTAGGATTTCTCATCTTTCTTTTATAAACTTTCTATATTCTGAAGATTTCAATAGAAAAAAATAATATTTGTATAATTACACTTCTAATAGTTAATTTTAAAGCCAGAGGGATACTTTAGCTCAAACATTATTTTAAGAATAAGAAAATGGACCTCCAGTTATATAACATTATATATGTACTTGGCAAATAAGCAAAATGTAATATTAAATTAAGTGATATTTAATTAGTTCATTGACAATATTCCTTGAGTAATAAAAAAAAAACTGTAAACAGTTTCAGCATCTGTTATGGTATTTGTAAATCGAGAAAAGCAAGCACATTGAATAGAATTTTAAAGAAAAACACACTAAATTTTATACTCTGCTCTGAGGTGCAGATGGTTCCGGCTGTCCTGCCACCAGTCCTGATACCTGTATTGCAAATACATTTAATTGACATTTAAGTTATTCTCAAACAGCGGAAGGGACTAAAATCCAATATTCCTTTACTGTTCAAGAGAACATTCACCGTGGTAACGTGCCAAGCGATTATACTCCTGTAGTTGTACTCGTGTGGTTTTGATTTTTACTCACTTCTTATCTTCACACTTTTTACTTCGACCTTTTCTAGTGGACACAGAACTGAGTAAGCACTGTGATTTTTTTTCATTCATTCATTTGGCCATTCTAAGCCTTTTATTGAGCATCTGACATGTCAGGCATTGTGAAATGGCACAGCCACTAATAAACACAGCATCGCCAGAACTGCAGCAGCAGAAACACCAGGTCTGGACCAGGGAAGTGCTGGCTCAGTCACTCCCAGGATATCATTTTCAGTGCTGTTGGCCACACTCTGGCGGGATGTGCCGGGGGTGCCTCCAGAGGCAAGTAACCAGAACTCGTGGGCTTGTAAAGAAGTCAAGGCAGACTAGGAATGTGTAGTCCAGGAGGAGTGAGATCATCATACCCATTTTCAGGAAACCATGTGGAAAATGGTAGAATCGTCCATAAAGAGTCCAAAAATCCAATCCATTGATAGCAATGGACTGAAGCAACAGGGAGGATGATTCCAACCTCAAGGAAGGAGGGCCTTTCATCATGAAGTCTGTCTTGCCATAGAATGAATCGCAAAATGGTGATTGATGTGAGCTGAGTACCACCAGCACGACTTCCTCCCTGCCCAAAGCTGTTGAGGCTGAAGCCGTAGAAGAAACTGAGGGAAACATCATGCAAGAGATTTAAGCATCAAACTTGGTGCCCATTAATCTCCTTCCAAATTCAGGCATTCAGGATCTTGAAGTGAAATAAGAATTCCAGGCCAGGAAGTCATTTCTGATCATACTTTTCCAATGTTTCCATGAGCAACAACTGTGGGCAGCTTCACTTTGACTTACATATTAATTTACTCACTTGGAAAACTGTAACTTATACTGAACCCATAGAAAGAGGCGTAAAGTAAGGTTACTGTTTTTATTGTCAGTAACAATAATGTTACAGTCATTTACTTTAAATAATGGGCAGTAGTGCAGGACAGGTGTTGAAATTAACCCCAGGTGTGTCACTACTTTCCTGTGTGACCTTGAGTCTGGTCTCTCGTGGCCTCAACTACCTCACCTGAAAATGGGGACAATAATAATGATCACACAATATTATTCTGAATGTCGTCACATGAGATAAACATAATTAAAGCACCTTGCCTGGTGCCTAGCATATCATAAACTCTCCAAAATAGGAGCTGTTATGAAAGATAAAAACAAGTGAATCAAAAGCTATAGAATTATGTAAATTTTATTACAGAATTTACTAGAAGGGCATTCATTATGTAGAAGAAATTAGGAAACAGAAAAAGATCTCTCAAATATTGACATGAGTGAGACAATAGGGACTGTTTCAACATGGCCAGAGTAACACAGGAATAGAGTTGGATACTGATGTTCATGACACTTCAAGCCCTTCTTCTCCCAACGAAAATTCTGGGCAATTTTCTTGGGTTAGAATGCATTCTGGAACTTTTTGAATCAGCCAATAAGCAACACAGTCAAGTTTCCTTTGAATCCTTAGTTGTAAAAAAACTTAAGTCTTTAAGTTCCTGGACTGTATAATTTAGTTAATGCCTTCCCTATTTTTCTATAGTATTTTTTTCTTGAATTACTTGTGCTTTCTTACTTTTCCCTCATATATAAATATGTTTATTTTACTTCTCTTAATGGGTGTGCCATGCTATAGGATCTGCTAAGAAGACCTGGATCTTGAACACTTTTAGGGTATAATTTATCAACGGAAAGAAGTATTTTCTGCTCACTTGCCTTTTAGCATTTAAGTTTCCTTCTTAGCTACACATCAAGCAAGAACATTTGGTAGATCCCGAGTTTTGGAACTGAGTAATGAGTTCCTTTATTTATTTAAAATATTTGCTTATTTTTGCTTCATTTGTTTAAATATCAAATAAATCATTAGTAATTTCTTTAGTGTTCATTACATGTTTAAACCAAGAAGAAAAAAAGTATGATCCTATTGTAAGGTTTATATGACAGACAGTAACTATACTTTTTAATTTACTATCGAGGGGGTTTCTATGGAAGGTTAGATCACCCTTCTCCACGAGGAAGTTCCTTGACTCTTCGTAAAATTTCCCAAGCTTTCCTCACATTAGTAAGGTAAAGATCAAATTCTTACCCAAAAAGTCATTTGTTTTTACCTCAATAATTTTACCATGACTTTTATTCATAAGCATGTGAATGTCTTCTACTCCCTAAGTCTCTCCTAGATCAGACGGAAAAGGGAGACAGGGAGAGACAAAGAAAAAAATCCCTTGTATTGCTTCCCCCTTCCCCCCTAGCAGAAAAATAACTCATTAAGTTCATCATCTGTGAAGGACAGAAAAGGTAAATTAACAGGGAAGACGGGAAAGGGAACAGGAGGCATCTTTCTATCTCGCAGAATACCTTCTGGATGTGCTCCTTTCAGGGGTTCGCGGGCCCACGTGGAAATTCTCAAGCACCGTCTGAAGAAAGTCGCACGTTGCCAAAGTTTAACATAACAAGTCATGTTTATTATGTTAGCGGATTTTTTTAAGGCTAAACTAAATTGATAGCATCATGCATGATTTACAATAAAACCCTAATGAAACGCTCAGAACTGTTTAAAAAGCTGCAGCAGGTTTTTAAGGAAATTGGTTGTCTGTATTTACTCTTTGAATTAAGTGTTAAAGGAAAACAGAATAATAATGTATAAAATCCGGGTTTCCTGTAACAACAATAATTATGATAACTAACATCTGTATATGGCTTTACAGTTTGCAAAGTGCTTTCTCATACATTACCTCATTTAGTGGAGTGGAAATGTTTAATGATCCCAGACTTCAACTGCATTTCATTAATAGTATATATATTATATTAATAAGCACATTTAGAAGAAACTGTCTTCATAAGCACTCTGTGCTAAGCGTGAACAAAAGGCTGATAAGGAGATGTTGAAATTCAATATCAACCCCATAAATCAAATAAACATCAAATAAAATCTGTCAAACACTTCAGAATGTTATGTGTGTGTCATCAAACTCAAGGAGAATCCTGCTGTGTCACCTTGAAATGATGAAGAGACTTAAGGTGTGAGAGCTTGCTGGTAGAAGTTTCATTAAAGCCTTATTTACTAGTTCAGAACGAATTTACATTGATCTTTTAAACTATTGCTAACCGCAAATGCATTAAACCTAAACAGTCTTCATTTACTGGGAAATAAATGTGTCAGCAGAACCATGACTTTTGTCCAATGTTGTTCCGGCGTTTAAGGCATTTAATTCACAAAGGCTCAGTGTTAAGCTTTTTATTGCTTGTTGTGCTAAAGCATGTTCGTTTAATTGCAAATATATTTCCTTCCTGCATCATTATCAAAATTGTTATCTTAAGGAAATATTGTTTTTAAATAATCTGTTGGAAAACCAGAACAGTACGTGGGCTTATTCAGAATAATTGTTTCCTGCTACAGATGGGTTAGCAATTAAGTGGTAACATTGCTTAAACAATTTTAAAAGGAGGCTAGGATAAAAGGAATCGGATTGTGCTGATCCGAGTTATAAGAAGCTTCGGTGTCTTTGTGGAGTCAACATTCGCTCGTGGCTGATTTAATCAATACCTCACTGTTTACAGTTTTAAAGAACTTTGTTAATGGTTCCAGGGCCTAATCTAGTAAATAAGTCTTTGCAATGTATTTTATAATTTTCTGAGATATAAATTATGTCACAAGTGACCTTAGTCTTTCTGTCTTTGAAATGGAGACACATGTCCTGGATTTGACTTTGACCTTGACCTTTCCCTGTATTAACTTGGGAAAAGGACTCAAATTCAGACTTTACATCAACAAATGCCCATAACAATATTACAAGGACACCTTTACTAAAAATAGCAAAGACAGAAAAATAGACATTATGTTAAAATAAGAAAAGAAAGGGTAATATCTGACTCCAGACATTCCAGGATTTGCGTGCATTTTATTTTTATTGCTTCTCAGTAGCTAAATATAACAGGCACGATGTTTCCATTTCAGTGGGTGAAAATTTATTAACAGCATTTCCCAATTCTTCATTAGCTAAACCCACACTAAATAGGTTGCATCATAGTGTACATTAAATGGGACTTTTATTTAAGAAATGCTTGCTAGGAGATGAATCCTCGGTTCACTTGTATTTAAATTCAAGAAAAGAGCAATTCTTTACTGCAGAGACAATTATGGAAAACACTTCTGGGAGAGTTTTCATTATTTCTGGGGTGAGTTATATTTTTTAAATTGGAGAAAGACACAATTTCTAGAAAGTAAGCCACAGTAAGCCAAGCTTCTAATGGGAAACAACCAGACAACCCAAATTTCAATTCCACTGTCCAGTTAAAAAGGAAAAAATCTCAGTAGCAATCGTTTCATTTCAAAAGAAGTGAGGACTCCTCCTTGTCTCTGTTATGACATGGAATTATGTCTCAGTTTATTTCAGAGGAGAAATAATAAGGAAATGCATGGCAGTGAGGGACCAGAAATGGGCAGACCCCTGCCTCAAGCTACGAGCAATTAGCTGCGTCCCACACAGCCAGACAGGGCAGGGACATGGACCACACCAAGTGATAAGTGAGAAGCTGAGACAGGTAAACACTGCCAGCCTTCCTCCATCAGTCTGTGCTCTCAGGAAAATGTCCTGCCCACCATGAGGGATTGGGGACATTGGCAAGGGACAGGCATTCCGAAGGTACAAGTGGCATCCACCCCAAACTTCAATGATCCATCTAAAACCTGAACTGCTGTGCAGCCCAAAGTGCAATGGACTTGTCTAGGGTATTTTCTAATGCTTCTCCCACAGAGCTAATAGAGCTCGGGTCCAGCCATGGGATGGAAATCGATGGTAGCCATTAAGTAGGTACAAAATGGGTCGTGCAAGAAAGGGATGACCATGTTCGGAAGTCGGCTGCACCTCTGGAGCCTTGCTCTCAAAGAATGATGGTGTTACCTTGACAAGATACAGACATCCTCCCAAGTCTTTGCACGCATGAATCTTTTAACATGCTCCTCTCTCGCCGCAACCTTTTTTCCGTTGTCACCCTCCTCCTTTCTCAGGTGTCTCATCCTCGTAAGTATGGCAATTCTTGAGCACTTGTGTGCCCTTCCGCCAGCTCCAGGACTCTTCTCTCTTCCCTTGTTCATCTTCACGCACCTCCCACCACTTTCTTTTTGAGCAAACACTACCTGTGGTTTTCTTGTAGTTTCCACCATCCATTTAGGTACTCCAAAGTGTTGGATTATTGTTTTAAATGCCCTCTTGAAATCAAGACCAAATTCCTTTCTGAGGTCAAAGCTTAGCTTTCTTCTTGCCCACAGCGACCTAATACTCAGCAATCTCATGCCCTCCATAAAAGCAAACCATGCACTAAAGTGTGCTGCATGGTAATAACCCTTTGCTGCTCCAGAACCGCAGAAATGCTCAGCTAGGATTTACCTTCTCCTGGTCTAGCCTTACCTTAGCTTTCATAAGACACCAGGTACAGTCCTCCCTCAGTATCCATGCGGGACTGGTTTCAGGATCTCCAAGGATTATTCGCAGATGCTCAAGTCCCTTATATAAAATGGCATGGTATTTGCATATAACCTACTCACATCCCTAGTTTATAGTCATGCTTCATTTAACAGCAGGGATACTTCTGAGAAATGCGTACCTAGGCAATTTCATCATTGTGCGAACATCATAGAGTAAACTTACACGAACCTGGGTGCTACAGCCTACTGCACACTTCGGCGAGATGGTGTAGCCTATTGGTTCTAGGCTACAAATCTGTACAGCATGTTAATGTACTGAATACTGTAGGCAATTTTAGCAAAATAGTGAGTATCTGTGTTCCTAAACATAGAAAGGTACAGTAAAAATAAGGTATTATAATCTTACGGGACCACTGTTGTATATGTGATCTGTTACTGATTGAAAAGTTGTTTTGGGGCATATGACTGTAATTTGAACAATCTCTAGATTACTCATAATACCTAATACAATGTAAACGCTGCATAAATGATTGTTATACTGTATTTTTAAAATGTTTACTATTTTTAGTTTTTTATGAATATTTTTAGTCCATGGTTGGTTGAATCTGCAGATGTAGAGCCCACCGACACGGAGAGCTGACTGTATGTGCATTTCTTAAATTTGCATTTCCTGAAAATCCAGACACACAGTATACTGATAGCATCTTTTACCTAATTCTTCTTTAAGAAAATATGCTCAGCACAAATGTAAGGTGTCCTGGAGATTACAAGGGAGGAAAAACATCTGAGTACTTTCAAAGGTGCAATAAGGATTAGAAAACCTGAAACACAGTATACATTCTTTTTATAAAACACGACATAGACACTGATGTTCGAGTTTCTGCCTTAGTATCAACACAAAAGTCTTGAACTGGTGGCAGGCAGAACAAATCAGACTGGCGAGTGTGTTTTGTTTAGCCCACACAGTTTTGTTTATTATTTTTAGTTGATTTGATTGGCAGCACTTTAAAAATCTGGTGACCTGGCAAAGCGAGCACATTCCCAATGACTGAGCAGTCACTGCAGGCTTCAGATCCAACACGTGCCATCCAGGTTTTCAGAATCCCAGCCCACTTCTCTTGAATACACAACCCGTGCGACCCCAGAGGGGTTCGAGTTTTTAACCTCGGATCAATGAACTATTTTTATAAATCAATAAATGATCTCATGAACAAAAAATAAAATCAATAAATATTTACTTATAAAGTATTCTAATGTTCTAATTTTTCAATGTGCTTTTGTGTACATTCTCTTAATAACCTTACAGCCATCTCCCAATCCAATGACTGTACCTATTTCCTTTTGCAGATGATGAAGTAGGGTTGGCCCCTTCGCATCCTTGGCATCTGAGAGAAACCGTGAGCATCCATCCAGGGCATTGAATGCCAACGCCACTGGAGCTTTATGGTTGAGGGCTGTAAGGTCATGAACCAGCCCAACTGTTGATCCACAAACAGTGCCCTTATCCTGAAGATTATGAAGGATGGCGGTTAAGCACAAGAAACCAATAGCAGCAGAATCTTCAAATATTTGCAAGTCTCTAATATACGTATGTGTTTATGTCTTGGTCAGTTTGTCTAATTGGTGGGAGTTCAGTCTTTATGAGTTCAGGATGCTCCAACACATGGGCTTTTTATTTGCATCAATACAGAGATTATATATATATTTCCAGATAGAAACTATTCAGCCTCTTTAGATATTAACAATTATAATAAATATATTAGCAAGTTCAAGAATACGGAGCAATAAGGTGGAACAGATTCCACTAGAACAAAACTAAAAGAATATAATAATAATAAGACCAAGATGATACATTATAATGGCATCATTTCAGGAGCTTATATAAAGAATAAGCCCTTTAGTAATGAGTATAAGCCATATTTATACATTGAATAATTCTAATCTTCAATTCATTGTTCCATTTTTTCTTTCAATATTTTATGTTCATACGGTGCTCCTTTAAGCCTCAGCAGGATTCATTGGAAAGACATGTTCTTTGATAAAACAAGGTCAACAATATTGTCATTTTCAAGTGTGCCATCATTTTCACAGGTCCAAGTTGAAACGAAATCAATTATGAGAACAAATAGCACTGTTTTGTCACTAATGAATGGATTTAGCATTGTTTTTCATATTTCTGCCACTTTAAATGGAAGAAATAGAGCAACTGCGGCACACAGAAAGCTCAAATAGTCCATGCTAATGGTGGAAATACTTAAGCATCATCCACATACAGCTAATATAAACCAAAGTGGGTTATTACCACTGTTTTGTGATTTATGACTCACATTATGACTTTATTTTGAAATGGTTGCATGAAATATTAATGTGTGGTGAAAGAACACACAACAAGGAGCAGGGATCATGTTTTATCAGATGTGAGGCCGCCTGGTGATTTATTCCTCGTAATACCCTGAGCTCAAGTCTTAGTATCCTATTTGTTCTCTTATTATAATCAGCCCTTCCTATTCAAACTTTTCAAGGTGAGGCAGCTCTACTTTTGTTCCTTGGATTTTAGGTTGTGTACTGTTAATTTTTAAAGGGATGGAATCGTTTATAACAAATATGAATAATTTATAGCAAATGTTCTCAGCATTGATTAGTGATCTTTTGAAATAGAATGTCTTCTTGATATGCTTCATTCCTCTAATGCCTTATGAAAAGTCAAAAGACCTGTTACTGCACTGCTTAATGGACAAATCAACTTTAATTTTAATCACATATAATATGAAAGACAAGTAGCTATGTGCTCCTCTCTTAGGAATTTGCCAGGCATTAACATGAAACATTAGCTCAAAGCAATGTTTACATTAGGACAGAGTTGCTCTCTCTTGGAATTTACATTTAATTTGGTTTCTCCAAACTTTAGAGTCTATAGTTTTGTAGTTCTTTACCGTGCTGCGTTTTAGGATATTCCCCACCCTACTTCACAAAGCTCCAATCTGGGAATCTGTTTAAGTAACAGATTCCACAACAACTTCATCGCACAGTAAATTGATTTACACCAAGTTCCTTATTTCATTTCAATTTGATCAACTGTGTCTGACTCATGAAAAAAATGAATACTTTTTTGAATCATCCTGAGTTAATATGTTTGATTTCTACTGTATTGAAGTCAACAACCATGATTTTATCCTACTGTTACATATTTTTAAATGTCAACTGATATAAATAAAAATAACATAAAAATAATAGCTAACACTGCACTTTTTACATGTATGACATACACTGTCCCAAAGCTTTATATATATTAGCTCCCTTTGTTCTCTCAATGAACTATAAAATATGTACTATTCTAATGTCTGTTATTCAAAGAGGAAACTGAGGCAAAGAACCGGTAGGCAACTTGCCCTGGTGATATCACCAGTAGCTGCGGAGTCGGAATGAAGTACTGAGATGGTCTGGCTTCAAATCTATGCTTTTAACACCAGACTATCATTCCTATTGTCCCTTGCTCAGAAAACTTGGCTTCAAAATCCTTTGTATAAAAACATAAAAATATAAAGGTCTGATTATTTGAGCTTTAAGAGTACAAAACCTAACTTTGTGAAGGTCCACTGTTAAGAATGGACACATCCTCGAACACCTAGGGCCATCCAAATGGCAAGGTGGCTATCTCCCTTCCCTGGAATGGCTCCCGGAAACAAATCCTCCTCCAAAATCCTCCAAGGGTAGTAAAATGCAAAGCAAAGAGCACTTGGTCGAGGATAACTCGGGTGGGAATCCAAACTAAACCACTTCCTACCTGGGTAATCCTGGGACTGTTATTGAACCTCACTGAGCCAAGATCTTTATTTCCAAACTGAGATAATAACACCCACCAGTAGTACAGTTGCAATGATTAGAGATAATGTTTGTAAAGTGTTTGGCATGGAGCAGGAGTTCCCTGTGATATATCATAGCTGTTATCATTGTTTGTGTTCTATCACTGTTATCCTTTCAGCACTCAGCATGAGTCATTGCCTGAATGCAGGGAACTTAGCCCTTCAGAATGTTAACCCTTAAGATCTTTACATAACTGCCCACCCCCTTGCATTCTTCACTTCAAACAGCCAATGAGGAAAAGCAGACAAGAGCTGCTGAGAATGCAGGGGAGGGTGTGAGGGTTCCACACAAACATCATTGCTGAGGGAAAACCCTTTCAGGGAGAGCACCTCACTCCCATCCGTGTGGGTTGACTTGTAATACGTGACCTCTGAGATTCCTTGTCTGCTAATGAGGAGACCCTTCCAAGTTAGATAAGAACTTGATGGAATAAATAGAACAAAAAGCAGGTAGGAGAGAACATCAGCATCCCTGTGATTTGGATTAAGAAGACAGACGTAAACTGAGAGAGGAGAGAAAGGAAGAAAGAAGAGAGAGGAAGAAAAAATTTCTTACACAGAGAAAAACCAAATCAATAGCAGACATTTCTGCAGGGAATAGTCGTGGCAGAAATAGAATGGAAACTGAGCCAGGGTCATTCCCTGTTTTGAGCATCCAGTTATACGAAAGAGGATGAAGATGAAAATCTGTCCACAGACACTGAGTTCCCCCAAACGGAGGAGCGCAATTCCGTGGAAGTGAACCAATGCGACAGCTTTTTTTTTTTTCTTTCTGTTTTCCATTTGTTTACTGAAACAGCACATCGCACTCCAAGGGCTGTTTGGGTTTGTAACTTAGCTGCCACAGGACAAGGGAGAAGGTTGACATGGGCCTCCTGACCTCCCCAAAGGCGGATGGGAATGTGATTCTTGATCCACGTGAAGGCGTCATTTCAAACACGTGATCTGCGAAGTTGCCTCCATCTCCTAAGGTGTAATCACGATGTGAGAAATTACCTAAACGCTGCTTCATTTTTTCTTTATATCTATCATGAGCATTTGTACTTTATTTACTTTTACTCTCCTGCATGACAAGGACCACGGCCACTTTTTTAAAAAAGCTTCTGATACCTCCTTTCTCTCTTTATTTATTTTATTTATTTATTTATTTTTGAGACAGAGTCTTGCTTTGTTGCCCGGGATAGAGTGCAATGGTATCATCATGGCTCACAACAACCTCAAATCCTGGGCTCAAGGGATCCTCCATGCTCAGCCTCCCCAGTAGCTGGGACTATAGGCTCGCATCACCGTAACACCCGGCTAATTTTTCTATTTTTTGTAGAGACGGGGTCTCGCTCTTGTTCAGGCTGGTCTCTCTCATCTTTCCCAGTTTTTATGCTCACCCGAGAGCTGCTCAGAATCCAACACCTATTACAGACCTGTGGCTGAGCTCCGTACAGCTCTCCTCCCCCTGCTCCAGTTGCCTGACTTGGAAACCAGTAAGTGCCATAGGAATGAGATCTACATCAGTGACTATTAATGTATCCTCTATACTGGAAGTTCTTAAAAGCCAAAAAGGACTATTTTGGATAGACTACCACACTAATTAGGAGAAAAGCTCTTTTTAAACACAATCACTCATATATTATCTCAAATACTAATCCCCTAGAGATGTTCCCCATTTTCTGGTTTGTTAAGTAAACCAACCTGTTTGTGGATTACCCACACACATTAAAAGGCAGAATTTGGCAAATGTCAACAATAGACTTGGACTCATCAAGGCTATTTTTAGACTATTAAATTTTTGTTATTAAAAGCAGAAATTGACTTTAGTAGGAAGGAACATTTCCCCAGGGTGCTTGGAATATTATGCATTCCAGACTCAGAAAGGAGTTATAAATTCTAGTTTCAACGAAATTTTTCTTACTTAAATAGGAATCTGGGAAAAAGAAAAAAAGAAAAGAAATTTGCACCATAACACAGGTCATTATCTTGAGAAGAAGAAAAGAAGACCTAGAACAAAAACCAATCAGGCCCTGTGCCTTATATAAAGAAATGTCATCCTGACTCTCAATTGACTTTATACATTCCCTGTCAGGTAACTGTGTCTTATCTCCCCACAAAATTCCCTTTAAAAGAAATTTTCCAAAGACTCTTCATGCTGTGAATAAAAAGAACAAGCCCATTTATTCAGCGGTTTCCTCAACAAACATTCTTGAAAGGCCTGCTGTGTACCAGGCACTGTGCCAAGGCCCAGGAAATCCAGCAATGGACATAAGGTGGCCCTTGGTCTCATGAGGTGTGCAAACTAGCAGAGAAGGAAAACACTTTAAAAATGATTTGCAGTATCTTTAACTTATATACATTCTTGTATATGTGATATATTTTCATATTTTGAAGAATATTAAAAAATAAGCTTTCAATAAATAAAGAGGTTTTTTTTTAAAAAAAAAAAAAAAGTACAATAGTGAGAATTTAAGAGAACAGTGTGGGTGTGCACCTGCCTCTTCCAGGTACGCAGCAGCATCTTAGCAATAGTCCTTTCAAAACAACAGCTCTCAGATTTTGTCCAATCTCAAGAAGTGATTTTTATGGTGAAAACTTCAGACCCCAAAGAAAACCCATGGTGGAGACAGTTTCAAAAAGGCAGAGCTTTCAGAGATGAGGCCCTTTTATAAATAAGCAGATACTTGCCCCCCAAATAATCCAAGACCTCAGTCTACCTCCTGCTGATACCACTATCATCACCACCAAAGCTTGAGTATCTGGAAAACTTTAGAGCTCACTTTAGAAAATTGTCCCAGTACAAAAGTAATAAAAAAATATGTTAAGCACCAGAAAGGCAAAAGAAACATAAATGAATAAAATGCCATTAAAGTTTTCAAAAGCGTGGAAATATGATTATTTTTCAAAATCAACCAAAGCAATGTTAGTCGGCAGCTCATCAGGTTCCAAGAAGACAGGAAGACAAGCCAATACCACTGGCATCTGACATCTGATATCATTGGGATAAAAAAGTGATGGAATTCTGTTTATGACTTTCAAAAGTGCCATTACTTGGACAAGAGTCATAACAGAAAAGCACTACTTGTTTCAATTCTGTGAACTGTAAATATCAGAACCAAAGCCCAAGATCTGCTTAGAACTCAGTAAAAGTTCACCATTGGCTGGTTGGTGTTGCCTGGCCAGTTGTGGAGGTTAAGGGTGCTACTTTGGCTAGAAGTCTTTCTAACATATGTTGTTTTTTTCCTTTTCTCCCCCAGCTAATATGTCTTTGTAAATTCTTTATAATGTTCCTTTCTCACTACTATTCAATTAGCTTTCAAATGAGTGAAGAGTACCTACGCACCAAGATTGCCACTTTACCAAGTATCATTGCAAGCGTTCACAACCAGCTGCTTTAAAGTAATTGGCATCATAATGTGCAGAAAAATCACTTTTCTAATGGTTGCCTGGAAGATTTATATCCCTAAAATGTAATTAAAAAGTAGATTTAGAAATATGCTCGGCAACCAAAAAGATTAAATATTAATGTGAAGTGTAATTAATAAATTATACATCTCTTGATTACTAATGGCTTATTGACTGTAAAAGCATAACATTATGGAATATTTGGGCAAACAAAGGCTTTTGGGGAATATTGTTCAGCTTCAAGGATGAAGCTCCTGCTCTCGAATTTTCAGAAGAAATCCTGATTTTGCAGAGAAAATAGAAATTTGCCTAATTGTTCCCATTATCACTCTTCACTCATTCTATATGTTACAAAGTTTGTTGTTCTTTACAAAATGAAAACTTTGTAGCTTCCCGAGTCATTTTAATTGCACTAAGACAATTTCTACTGCATATTCTATAGGCTTTTCAACTGAAGTTAAGTTTTAAATTTAAAAGTATTTCTGACCTCTTATACAAAAACAAGATGTCTGATATACCATTGCCTGTGACACAAACGAAGAGAAACGTGAAATGAGGTGGGTGCCTGATGGGCAACGTTTGCAGGGTGGTTCAACATGCAGAGGAAGGTCAAACCATGAACAGATGCAGTAGGCTTTGCAATGGCTTCAGCAGACGTGTTTGAGCTCCAATCGCCCCGTGCTCTTTTTTAAAACCTTCAAGGCAGTTATCAGAATCTTAGAATGTCATAGTTGTATGAAGTGTCTTAAAGGTTGTCTGTACTACCAGCTTCATTTTATATAAGAATTTGGAATTCTCTTCTCCAAGGAAGTAGCATGACCAGTATAAGATTTCAAGGGTGGTCAACAGCAGAAGGGGAGCCATGACTCAGGTCTCCCCTACACCACCAACCCAAAGATTTTCCCTTCGTTCCCTGTAATAATTGAGGAACTACAGTGATCAGATTTATTAAGGACCTTAACCTACAAGTCTTCTGATTTGTAAGTGTTTTTCTAAGAAATTTCATTAACGTACACAGAAGCAACCTATGTCCCAAACCACTAGAACCAAACTTCAAATAGCCACCTCTTCAGAATTTCCTCCCATCTCAGCCCCCGCTATCCCTTTGTCTAAAATAATTTACTCTTCATGCCAAAGCATCTTTCAGTGGAAAAAATTAGCTGAAGATAGAACCACAGATCTAGAAATTCAGGCTCATTTATTTTCTTTTGAAATTAGATAATATCTTGTACCATCTCCCTGCCCCACCCCAGAAAAGGAACAAATAACTCTCAAGTCATCATTTAGAGCAATAAAAGAAGAATTTTGGCAGGAATAACATCTGGGCAACCCTGCTCAATATGTTTTCCTTTGGAAATTTCCCAGAGAGAACCTGGTGAGTGCTAAGGAAAATTCATCTGATTCTTAAAGTGGGTCAGAGTTCAATGAGGAGAAAGAGTCACCTCCCATCCCACAGAAAGTCCCATCTAGACCTTGGCTTTCACCTCAGCTTCAATGCTTCTTCTTCAGGCAGGCACTCTCCACCTGCACACCTTCTTCGTAGCGTGCACCATAATTATACTTATTTTGTCTGTGTATCTAATCATCTACTGTATCTATTTATCTGTTTTAATTTTGCCTATCAGTTTAATTATTTTATCTATTTCTCTGTTTAATGTTTTTAATGTTTACAGTAGATTCTAAGCTCCATGAGAGTAAAGAGCTTCTTTACTCCTTGAACACAGAGCACCACATTGGAAAAGTGAATGGTTCCATAAATATCTATAGGGAAACGAGGGCAACCACAGGACAGAAAGTTTCAGAAAGACTTGCAAGCTTGTTATAGCCCTGCTTGGCCTTGGCATTATAAGCACAGTACTTCCATTCAATGGTGCAGTCTCTCCCATTTCCCCGCCTTCACAGGAGGACGACCACGATCAACGTGGAAAACTCTGAGAACAAGAATGGGGACAATATGCCCCAGAGCAAAGCTTCTTCTTAAAGCCAGTGTGGATCAAGTTGCGAAGCACCTCACGCAGGAGGAAAACCAAAGCAACTTCTAGAATGAAGCAGGTGGTCTTACTCCAGTGACAATGAGGAAAGAACAACTGAACTATACCTCTGAACAAGAAATAAAATAAAAGGGGGGAAAAAACCATAAACAGAGAAGACATTTCTTAGGTATCTTGGAAATTCAGACATTTAACAGATACATGATTCTATTAATTTTACTTGAATTTAGTTCACAAGTCATAAATTCTGTTTTATAGAATTCTCCTGGCCTACTTATAAAAGATGTCGTTTTTGTACATGTATATATGTCACTCTGTAGGAGTCTTTGGCTGAATTTGTAAAATTTCATCATTAGCCCAAAGATGTCAGATTTGTTGATAAAGAAGAAGACTTTAATATTTTGACAGTCTGACATCACCTCCTTTCTTGAATGAACTTACATCTCAATTCACTCCACTTTCTCTAAATCGTCATTTTGTTGCTTCTATTTTTCCACCATCAATTCAGTCGCTGACAGTAACAAAGCCCCCTAGAAAGTTTGTGGACAAATTTACACAGACTCGAAGCCTCCAAAATACAAATTCGCTGGCTCAGCTCTAACAGAAATTATATCACTGGAAATTATTTATCCAATTACAAATAATAATGTGATCAATAAATCCTAATGATACTATATTTCTTTGTCCAAACAATGTTAAAAGTCATCAGCAATACTATCTATTTAACAAAGAAATTTTACAAACTGCTTAACAAATCATCAGTGACTTAGAAATTTCATAAAATTTCTCATTTATAGATGACAAAATTAAGGCCAGGTGGGGTCACATGACTTGTTTTAGGTCTCACAGTCATTTGTTAAAGTAAATGCATTACCTAAATGATATTCATTT
Source organism: Avahi laniger (assembly GCA_963575035.1). Taxonomy (NCBI): domain Eukaryota; kingdom Metazoa; phylum Chordata; class Mammalia; order Primates; family Indriidae; genus Avahi; species Avahi laniger. Next base: position 4,688 of record CAUYSK010015325.1, on the reverse strand, counting down.
TGATGCCATTATTTTATTTTACAAAATTGTATTCATCATGGCAGAAGTGTACCTGATTAATATCTTGGCAATTACTCTGCCTGTTTTATTAACAGCAGGTTTAACCCATTTGGCAGGATAAATAATTTCTGTTGTATTCTTTCCATTTTTGCCTCCTCCATCCAAGGTAGTAGCAGAGTGCTGTGTTACATCTTGCTTCAGAAGAGATTGTTTTAAATGACAGTTATAGAGAAAAATACATAGAAAAATACTTGTTATAATTTTAAACAAAAGAAGACAAAAGACTCAAGCCTACACTGAGTAAATTATGCATACATATGAGGTCTGAAGGAAAACGTGAAAAGATTTGCTCTGTTAGTGTATCGATTTTTAAAGTTTCTACCAGTATAATATTACTTACTCAAACAAAAATTATAATCTAATATAATCAAGTACACATTCCAAGACAACAAATAGAGGTTGACTGTTAATTCTGGATAGAGATTCCACATTCTTTGGCCAGTAGTGTCTCAAAGTACGAAATCCATCATAGGGCAGAATTGTGTGATATTTTATCAAACAGGCTGTTGTTATCTGATTTCACTCACACTTGTGGTTTCCGTTGCCAACGGGAACATTTTGGATCTTAATTATGCACAGCCACATTCCCTTGTGACAATGTCAAGATCCAAAAATTACTGGAAACTAAAATTTTTGTGCTTGAACTCAGCTGGGGGCAAAACCTGTCCTGAAGTGACATATGGCTATTTGTAGTCCTTATCCCACAAATGGGACTATTGATACATTTGACTAAAGAAATATTAACAATTTTGATTATGGAGCGATTCTGCAAACCCTGCTAGGGCTGTTATACAACGTGTGATACGGATATATTACCTTCCAAAATCTGAAAACCTCCAAAGTTCAAAACTTGATTGGCTCAAGCATTCAGGAGATGGATTGCAGGCCTGTGTTCTGTTTTACTTTACTGTGTAATGTTGTCATCCTCTAATGACAGCATCGAAACCCCTTTTCTGGGCTGTCCCTCAGGCTCACAAGCCACACATAGCCCAAATTTGTGCCGCCCTCCATGTTAATCACCTGACAACTTTCTAATGAAATCAATCAAGGAAAATCATCCTCTGTGGTTGTTGACGGCTTGGGGGAAAGTCACAGAGGACCTAAGGACCCTGGGCTGCAGTAGTGATAACAAGAGACATCTAACTTGCACCACTTTAAATATTCATCTACCTAATATATTCTGGACTCCCCTAAGAACGTCTGACACTGATATCTCTAAAATGTTTCCTATTTTAAAGTGAATAACAATAAGTTTCTGTGATTTAGTTTGGAAAGAAAATTGTTTCCAAATAATTTAAGCACCAAAAGCATAGAATAATCTCATATTTTATGTTCATATTCTGAGGTGCTCTGGAAGTGGTGAAATAGGGAAAACAGTTAAGCTTAGAATATTTCAACTTTTAAACAATTTTTTATGACATTGGGAAAAAGACATGTCCTTAAATTTTCAAATCCATGTGGATTCATGCATGCTTGTTACACACAAGCAACTTATTATTCAAGTTGACTTTTATTTAAAATAAGCAGTATTTTCTAACATTTTATAGCCAAATCTTATTCCAGGTCTTCCTGTGAACACGCATCAAATTTACAAAATAAATAGGCATCACAAACAGAGCCACTGAACCCGCGAGGAGTAAAGTATTCCCTGGATAAGTCGTATTTTGGGTAACAAAATTCTCTTCGGAATCTTCTCAGGGGCCATTTAGCATATTTAAATCATAAGTAAGGAAATCAACATCAATTAATATTTTCTTTGTGCCCACAGGGCACTTGGCACCGTGTACTGGACTCATTTGGAAACAGTCATTAACTGTCCCTGTTCTCAAAGGGCACTTTCCAAACAGACGATAATACCAACATGGTTCTTTCACCAAACCGCAGAAAGCAACAGAAAAAATGCAATTTTAGTAAATTAAGAGACTTTGTTTTTTCAATGGATGCTTTACATTAGCTGGCTTAAATCTGTGTCTTTGAGGTGGTGGAGGAAAGACTGAGAAAAATAAGGATACAAGACAGAAGTGATGACAAGGAGAAGGTAGGAGGGACATAGAGAAGGCTCTGGCTCCTTGTGCCAGGTGGACACAGTGTGTTCCCCTCCCCCAGCAGACACAGATCATACACACCTCACTCATTCATTCAACTCCATACCCCCAGAGCTTGGTCTGTGCCAAACACTGTCCCGGGTTCTGGGGACAAAGAGGGGATAATTTAGCCCTCGCCCTCAAACATGCAATGGAGACTACAGCAGTCCCTACCTCCCCGGGTTATTGTGAAGATTAAATGAGCCATTAGAATAATGCCTGGAACAAAGCTACGTGACACACATGTTATCATATTTTTAATAAAAACTTAAAAGAGCCTATTTTGGAAAATGGGCACCTCAACAGATATTTCCAGTGCAGTGCGACAGAAGGGACCTTATGCTCTCGTGCTGTGAAAGTGGAGAATCCAGGCCACAAGAGGGAGGGGAGAGGAGGGTTGGGGAGGAGAGGGCCAGGTTAGGAAGGGCTCCAGAATCCTGCCGAGCTGTCTCTCAGTCACATGGAGGGTGGGGGTGTCTAGTCTGTGGCTGGGCAGGTTAGGCTGTCCTATGGAGCAGACAGGAACCCAGGCTGTGTGCCTTCCTCAAACCATGTGCCCTGGCCTGGGGTCACCTGCCCCAGGATTAGGGGGCATCTTTTCAGACCGAGGTGCTTCTCTCTGTAAGCCCTGTGCCCTCTCAGGCTTCTAAGCAAGGAGAGGAACTGCTCAGGTCCATATTTCTGAACAGTCACTCAGGATGGCTGATTCTATTTTGCCCAGAGGACTGGGACACCGTCTTAGGAGCAATTACTGTGTCAGGGCTATGCCTGTGGCATTATCTTGCCCTTTGCCATGACTGTCTCAGAGATTGGAGGAAGGACTAGACTCCCCTGCAGACTTGTAAAAGCCGCCTGAGTAGGCCCCCTGCCCCAGGTGCCGGGTCCCCAGTGTATCCAGGTGTGAATCCACCTGTGGGCCAGGTGTCTTCAATAAAGAGGGTAAAACGGGAAGCCAGTTATTACCAAGGAGTGTCGAATAAAAGTGCTGATTTGGTTCATGTTCCATCAGTTAAGCACTAGAGAGGAGAAGGGGAAGACATAGAACCAAAATGCCCCACCTGGAGTGCAGCAGCCTGACACGGAGGCGGGGAGATGACAGCGATGCAGTGGGCGGCGGGGGTCACGGCCGCCATGGTTCCGGCATCCATTCCATGAGCTTCAGGAGCCTGCTGTGTGCCAGGCCCTGAGCCGGGGCCCTGAGGCTTTGAAAATGAATAGAACACACCCCCAGAGCGCATTCAGAGGCGCCGGACAGATGCACAAACACTGGACATAAATGGTTCTAGGGACAGTGCTCTCAGCATTCAAGAGCCCATGTGGCCAGTTCTACCCAGCACAGACTCCAAAAATACTTCCTAGGGGAGTGGGCTGTCGCTGAGTTTTGAAGCTGGAACAGGAACAGGATGTGTTTCCGGGTGGACCCTGCAGAAAGGAAGAAACTCCTGGTCACAGCGGCCACACAAGCAAAGGCAAAGAGCCCTGAAGCAGCCTGGAACCTCAGGGACATTAGGGAGGTTTCATCTAACTGAGAGGGGTCGGATAGAAGCTCTGGAGGCTCTTAACAGAGGCAGGGCGGGCCCAGGCCAGAGCTTGAGGCGCCAGAACTCCGAGCTGAGGAGCTCGGGTCCGAGTAAGCAAGGACCCCTGAACCTGGGCCGTAACAGGAGACACGCAGGGAACATCAGCAGGACTCGGCACCTCACTGCCAGGAAGAGGTGACGGAGCCCAGTGGGCTAAATAAATTAGAGGCCTCCGGGCAATGACTCTAATGCTAATGTCGCTTGCCGGCCCCTCCTGCAGGCAGAGCACACCATGTCATCCACGCCCCAGTGCTCGGGCCTGGTGAGCAGCAGGGCTGGACATCAACCCGTGAGCCCCATTGCTTGTGAGAGGGGAACTGGCAGGCCCTGCTTGGCCAGGAGCCGTGAGACCCCAGCCAAGGCCTCTGATAAAACAGGAGATGGTGGAGAAGCCGGCCCAAACCAGTTAGAACCAAGATGGCCGCAAAAACCAAGCTCAGGTTACCCTCACTGCTCATGATACCCCGCCTACAATGCATTGGCGTGCTAACAGAAACTCCCACGTCAGTCGGCAGCTCTCTGTTCTCTGTTCTTGGCGTGCTTTTGGCCAAAGAATGACCAGAGACACCAGAAGCAAGGCAAGTGTGATATGAAGTTTATTGAGGAAGAGGGGGATACGTTTAGAGAGCAAGAGCAAGACACATTCCAAACAGATGACAAACGGGCCCTCTGCCATAACAAGAGGCTCCGGTTATTGTCTGGGTCCTGTTTTATAGAGTCTGGATTGGGCCCTTCTCGTGGTTCGGACATCACCACTGACCTGCTCTGATGGACAGTTAACGACATGATAATTAGCCTTAGGTTATTCTAGGTCACTTTCCATATCCCATTGCTCCTGGGCTGCCTGGCCTACGGGATAGGGTCTCCCTGCATCCTTCTGCAGATTGGCAGGGTTCTTCCTTCTCCCAGGTGTGGCAGTCGCTTGGGGCAGGATCGAGGGTGGGGAAGCACCAAAACAGGGTGC
>CAUYSK010015323.1:0-12900 GCA_963575035.1 Avahi laniger | reverse complement strand
ATATATTCTTTGAAATATGTCACCTCTCATTGGCACTGCTGCTGGTGCCAGCAATACCTGGTACCAACAATATCAAGTATTGATTTCTTTAGGAACTGAACCTGGGTTATGAGCCAGGGTGTCATAGAGAGACAGGCAGTCTATACTCAGAATAACTTCTCCCCTCTGAAGCACACTACATCACTGCATGTTTTTACTAGGTAGCTTCTAGTTTCTTTGTGTTTTCCAAAAATGGCTGCAACAATATATCGAGTCCCACATGTCTTCCAGAACCTTGCCATTTTGCTATCAATAGTAAGAATCTATGTCCTCATCTCTTCAAACTTGTAAGGCCTTTGTGAGTGTCCTAATGGATAACAGAAGCAATGCTACAGACTTGGGTTTGAGAGGCTGGGTCATAAAAAGTGATAGAGATTCCATCCGTCTAGAACACAATCACTATCATGTGAGAAGTCCAGGCCACAAGGAAAGGCCACATTCCCGTTAAAAATACTGAGGACCCATAGGATAGCCAGTAGCAATTGTTGGACATATGAGTGAGTAAGTCTTTGCGGTGACTCCAGCCCAGTAACTGACTGACTGCAATTACGTGAGAGACTGTGAACACGAATTACCTAGTTAAGCCCCTGTCAATGCCCAGAACTGTGAGATGGTGATAATGAACGATTGTTACTGTTTTATACCATTAAGTTTCGAGTATTTTTCTATGCAGCAAGGGATACAAGGCTTTGGCACCCAGGAGATGTGTGCTGATATAACAGCAAAACAAAATATGTGGCAGTGTCACTGGGACCAGGTGGTAGGTAAAATTTGGGAAGAGTTTGAAAAGGCTCTTGGCAGAAGTCCTTTTGGAGGCTCTTGGTGAGAAAGACATTATTGAAAGGGACTCTTGCTATGTAGTGGTGGATACTTGTTACCTGCCATTATGTGGAAAATATAAATATACTTAATGAATTGATCGGCTTGGCTAAGGAGACTGCTAGGAAGAATGTTGAAAGTACCATCTGGTTTCTTTTAGAGAGATAAGTTCAAAAAGGGTCTGTTTAATTTTCAAGCAACAGTTAAGGAAACATAAAGGAGCCAGGGCATGGCAGGCACTGGATGGTAGTTCAATTTCATGTGAACACACACAGAATACTGATAATGGTAACTGCACAAGCAAATTTAAAGAGAGTATAAATATATTTGTTGTAACACTGTTCTTCTATCTTATTTAAAAGACAACTGCATAAAACAATAATCATAAAAATGATGAACTTATAATGTATACAGATAAAATGTATATGGCAATAATAACAAAAGGAGAGTAGCGATAACATAAGTATACTGCAGCAAAAATTTTCGGATATTCTTGAATTTAAGTTAGTATCAGTCTAAACTAGATTAAGATGCTTATTATAGTCCCTAATGAAATCACTAACAAAATAACGAAAAAATATAGTAAAAGAAACAAATTACTTACTACACTAAAAATATTTCTTCAAAACCAAGAAAGGTAGTAATGGAGGAAGAGAAACAAGAAGAGACAAAGACATATAGGAAACAAACAGTAAAATGGTAAACATAAATCCTACTTTATCTTAATTACACTAAATGTGAATGCACTAAAAACGTAATGAAAAAGCAGACATTGGCAGAATGAATTTAAAAAAAACGATTAAACTGTATTATACATGAGATATATTGAGATTCAAAGACAAAAATAGGTTTAAAGTAAACTCATGGGAAAAGATATACCATGCAAACTACAACCAATAGTGGCAATATAAAAATCATACAAAGTAGACTTTGATGTGGGAGGATTCTGGGAAGACGGGTGAGTAGGAAAATACCAGGAATCTGTCTCTCCCTCCACCTAGGCAACAATTGCACTGGAAGAATATGTCTGATAGAGCATTCAAAGCAAGTAACTCTTCGTAGAAAAGAAGATCTTCTGTTATGGCCAGAATGAAGTATAAAACCAGCACCGAGTCAGTAGTATCAGTTGATTAATCCACAGTGATTGAATAATATATGTTTTGCTTTTGAACTATTGCATAAAGTTGTTCTGTTAAGTTGAAGGCTGGTTCATGCTGTGGATTAGTTATGTTTCTCCTTGAAAGAGGCAGCTGTTTGTACTTCGAAATGTTATCAGAGTCTAAACATCCTACAACTTTGAGAATACCTTCTTTCACAATTTTTGCTTCACTGAATGTCTTCCCTTTTTCCAGAGCATATAAGCTACTTTATTAGTTGCTTCAGTGGCATTATTTCCTGGTCTTATTGCTGCTTGAAAGAATTATCTTTGCTTTTGCTTTTCATCTTTTGATGTCTGCAGTACAACCTTTTGCACTTCTCCCTCTAATTTCAAATATTTGTGGTCATTATGAGTGTCATAATGCTGATGAGCATTGAGCTTCTTTAATGTTGATATTGCAATATCACAAAGCAAGCAAATCATCCTATCTTTAACAGAAACAAGATAATATTGCAATTCCCAATTCTCATGAAAAAATTTGATTTCTTCCTCTAGCATTCTCTAGGTCTTCTTTGACATGATGGGCTGTTAAGCAGACAGAATTAAAAAGTATTGTCAAGTTGTGCAAATATTCACAAATTCCACTTTAAACAGAAACACAGTGCACCATTGTCAAAAGCCTGTAACAGACTGGCATACTCAACCTCCATAAACTCTTGCAAACCTGCCTCGTATGGTAGAGGCGCCAGTCAGGTGGAGGAAATTAGAACTAAACTGTAAGCACAGTAGCGATCAGTTTATCCTTTATGGCTTATTAATGTTCTATAGTGCCAATCTGGGAAGATTATTTTCTTGAAACTTACTTTATTCTTTTGTATTTTAAATACGTTCATTTTTAAAATAAAATAAAAATATAAAAGACAAACAAAAATGCATTAAAAAAATTAAAGGATTTGTTCTGTAAAATTTGGATTTGGTCAAAAGGCCACACTTAAGGACCTAGAAGGTCATGTGGCCTTAAAGCCACAGGTTCCCCACCCCCGCATCATACCAAGCCTGCCTTCACTGACCACTATAAATTACCGTCTGCTATTGTGAGAATCTCCTGAAGTAGATTTTCTAAGCTATCTAAGAAAATGTGTTAGGTTAAACAAACTTAACTACTGCACTTATTTTTCTTATTGCACTACCTTGCTTGGATTGTTTTCAATTCATTGACGGCAAGAGGCAAGACCCAGAATTGTTGAAGTCCAACTGCATATCAGAGCCACCTTTCTTAGAACTTTCTCAAAAAAAAATGCCTATTACCAATCTTATCCCATCTACTGAGTCAAGATTTCTAGAACATGTGGTGCCTGTGACTGAATCTTTAGAACGTTGTCCCTGGCAATTTCAGGTCTTGGGCAATCTTTGGGAAATGTTGATATTGTAAAACATTATCTTTTAAGCATAGTACCAGGCAAATGTGTTACAGCCCTACCAGGTTCACTGCCTGCTGCTCAAGAGGAAGCTAATACACTGAGACGGCAGAGGTTACAGCAGAGAAAGTGTTTAATATCATGGGCACCATGAAAGGAGACAGAAGGAAGTTCTCAAATCCATCTCCCTGAGAATTTGGGAGAAAGGGTTTTTAAAGATAGAGTTTGACAGACAAAGGGCTAGGCAATTGGGTCTGCTAATAGGCTGGGTTTGGGGTGGAATACAGGGGTATAGAAATTGTCTTCTTTGCTGAGTCAGTTCTTGGATGGGGGTCGTGAGACCAGTTGAGTCAGTTCCTTGGTATGGGCCACTGGTCTGGGTGAGTCAGCCAGTCCATCGGAATGCAGGGCCTGCAAGATATCTCAGAAACTAGCCTTAGGTTACACAGCGGTGATGTTATCTATGGGAGCAATGAAGAAAGCTAAGAATCTTTACAACCATCAGCTATGTGACTCCTGAGTAGTGAGCAATTAGAGGAAAGCAAGCTAGGGAATGATGGCTGGTTATATATATATATTTCCCCTGCCACAGTTCCCGCCCTGTGGCCCTTTATTAATTTTTGAAAGGGTGGTTTCAAATGGAAAGTGGTAGATTTTATAGAATTCAGATAGTTTCTTTGTTATTATTAACTCCCTTATCAATAAATAATCTAAAGATGTATTTTCTGTTTTCATGGCATACAAATACATACATATAAATAGTATTTTCCTACTCAGTATTTTTTATTTCCATATTTACACTTCCACAGCCACAGCTGCATTGAAACCTGTGAGTACCTACTGCAGTCCTGGTCCTATCGCCACTTTCGTCACCTCTCCATCGGGATTGTCACCCAATTTTTATGAAACTGCCACAACTTAACAGTGTTAGATTGCTTTAAAAGAACTTCTTCTAAAATACCATTACAAGTCTGTGTGGATATATACAAGTTATTTATATAATTAACTAAAGTTAACAAATTTAAGAACTTTACAGTACGCTTGCAATGAATAAAGACAATTTAGGGTGTCACAAAACCAGAGTCTTGGAACTGGAAATTATAGATGTTTAAGGTAACAGATGTGGCAATTTCCAAAAACGCACTTCTATAGAGATGTTGAGAGCATAAAAGAATATGTGGATACCTTCTTATGTCCCATAACCCTTGGAAATACCATGCGCCCTTATTTTCCCTTTAATCTTTACTACAGTCTATTTCTACTGAGTCTCCATGTAACTTAGGGAAAGCCCCTTGTGTGCCAGCATAGCAAGAGGGTTTAGAGCTTATTGGCAGCCAAAATGGAAATCCAATCCTACAGTGAGTAAACTGACCTGTGTGTGTGAGCTGCTCACCCTGCTGAGTGGAATCAACTCCCTGAAGACACTAAGACCCCCTCCAGAAGTAATCTCTTGAGCCCCCACAATGAAATCCTGGAGTGAGCTGAATACATCTTACCCAGGTTTGTGACTGAAGGGTCAGCCCAATGTAGTCTTAGAGCCAAAGCAACCTCCTCTCTACTCTGCCATTGAAATCATTGGCTGCAAAGTAGTTGCACGCAGCAATGCTAAACAGCACCCATGTAGAAACAAGGGAGTGTCTCTTGGAAGATCCAAGGGAAATATTAAATGAAGACTTTGTTTTACAGTTTGTGTTAACCATTTGCTGTTACTCTTTAACACAATGAGACAAAGAAACACGGATGGGACACTGTAATGGAGTGTGGATGTGTATCCTGGGAATGCAAGGCTTCCTTTCTGCTATAATTGCATTTACTGGTGCTGTTCCATGCAGCATAAACGCGGCTGCTAGTATTCATCTAAAAAGTGCCCTAAAGGCTTCAACCTTCCCCATGTGGTGAGTAAGGATGGTGGGAATGTGGTTGGGGAATTTAAAACCCACTCAAACATCATTAATTAGAAAATCCCTGATGAAATTAAACCTTTATATTTTGGTGGGATCATTTCTTGGCATTCTGAGTGATTCCGTTATTTTAATTGCTGAGTACTCAGAACCATGTTTTTAAATGTACCTAATTTCTAAGAAAACTTGTCAAATTAGCAATGCTTTTCCAAATATCTATAATTAATGGATAAATAAGTTGAAAGATTTTAAGGAATTTCATATCCAAGTGACTTTGGAGTACCTAGCTCCAAGCCCTGAGGCAAGATTTCGAACTGATGAATCCGCTGCCATCACTGTACACCCTTGTCAGACAAACGAGTGGAAGCATGCTCCATGAGCACTCACGGATGTCACAGGCATTAATGATCTGAAAGCAGAGCAGAGCAGGGCGCTATGCCTAGAAAAGAATAAGAATGATTTTAGCTAATTTTAATTGTATCTTAGCCTCTGTAAACTTCAAACACTAGAGGGAGAAAATAGAGACCAGAAGGGGCAATTTTTCTACACCAAAGAGGGCAGCAGCAACCCATTCCCCCAATAGATTCCATCATAATTGTACAGGAACTTGGTCCCTATGATCAATTTTCAGTCCAAAGCACATTCCCACCAGTGTCTCCACAGTAAGTTACAGTTTGAATTGTCTCATACAACCTAATACTTAATTATATCAATACTAGTCATTGTCTATACAGAGCCAGCCATTGTTATCTGTTGGTAGCTACTGTTTACTGAGTGAATAATATGTGGGGGAAAAAATGGTGCTAAGCTTTTATCCACCATATCTCACTTAATCCTCACCATAACTCTCTGAGATGGGTCTTATTACTCTCTCACTTTGCAGATGAGGCACCTGAGGCTTAGGGAGCTGACTCACTCTCAGGTCAGATACTTAGTAAACGAAAAAGCTGGGAAGTCCAACACAGGTCCATACGACATCCAAGTACAAAATTCCTTTTCTAATAAGCTACAGGTAAGTGGAAGGACCATAGCAAAGACTCACTTAGCACCTTCTGACACAGTTTTCTCAGAGCTATGCTCATCACATTATAGTTTCTCACTGATTCCTTTTAAATTGAATTTTTATTTGATTCTACAAATCTAGATAAATGCATTGTAGAATATTATAAACTACTCACTTGAATATCATTGAATTGGGGGCCGCAGGAAAGTTAGTGGGGCTGAGATTATAAACATCTGTTCATCTGATTGGCCTAACCAATAAACTACAACTACTGATGACAAAAGTAGTCTAATGTAGTGAGAACTGACACATACAAAAAACATTTTATAACGTACTTAACAAAAGAAATATTTTTTAACAGTGTTATGGTTGTAAGCCAGCTTAATTCTTCTCCCAAATAGTTCCTTGAGGATACTTAGCACGGGGACCACAACCTACATAAGAGGCCCTGATGATGGATCCAGAAATTTTCAAGGCTTAGTTTTCAACCATTACCAATAATTGTCTGGGAGCCAGGAGAAGTGGGTCCCAATCTTGAGTGTGTGACCCTAAGCAAATAACTTAGCCCTGGGGCTCTAGAAGATTGTGTGGTTTTATTTTCCAGGTAGATGTTTCTTTATGAATCAATTTAAATACCTCCTTTTTTATTTTTTTAGCAACTGATCATTCAATAAACTAGTAAGAGAAACAAAGATTTTTCTGTCTTCTCTGACACTGTAGTCTAAAGATTGCTATCTTTATTATGTAACTAAAGAAGCAAGCTAATTTCAAGTGTTAGGATGTTGTACATATACATTCAAGTGTGCACAATATATAGGAATGTTGGGTATAACTTCCATCACAAAAACTACTTATTTCATTTAACAAAAGTACAAAGATTTGTTGTACCTATATAAAATTCTGAACCCATGTAAGTGATTATATCTGTCAGATTTGACTGTCTTTTTTAAATTCTTGTGTTCTTTCCAGAGGAGAACATTGATTGAAAAAGAGTCTTTTTTGCCCTTAGTAGAAAGAGAATATTTGTGCAATTGTAAAATTAAGATTAGAAAAACCAAATGGGGAGCTTGAGCTGTGTGTCTTCAGGCTACACAACAGAGCCGGAAGTTTCCCAGTTGCTTTGACGGTGGTACGCTCTCTGACCCAGAGATATTGAGGTAGGATTCAAGGGCCGGTGAGTTCATCCACAAATCCTGCTGGTGATCTTGGGTAGCTGTGGCTGCTCAGCTGCTCAGAGCTAAAGAGAGGATTAATCCTGGAGTGTCCATTCTTCCAGTTACTCAGAGAAGCTAAAATGAAAGAAATGAACGAAAGCATTCATGAGTCAGTTTTATAGGTCTTTTTGCCTTGTGAATTAAACAGGTTTGTACTATTTGAAATATTACATCCAGTGTATTTTAAATTTTTCATTAATGCTGTGGTTTTAATGTCCCTTTCAAAACTCATGTCGAAATGTAATTGCCATCATGATGACATTAAGAGATGGAACCTTTAAAGGATGATTAGGGCCTCTACCCTCATGTACGGATTAATGCTGTTATGAAGGGCGTGGGTTGGCGTGGGAGAGGCTCTTCATAAAGGATAAGGTCAGCCTCCTTTTTCTCTCTGTATTGCTCCTGCTTCTTCTCCACGTGATGCCTTCTGCCAAATTTTGATGCAGCAAGAAGACTGTCACCAGATGTAGGCTCTCAAACTTGGACTTCCCACCCTTTAGAACTATGAGACAAAGAAACCTTTTGAGATAGAAAAGATGAGTACATAGTAAGCTTCTCCATATTATGGAAGTCTCAGCCTCTGTGTATATTAATGTGCTCATCGCTAACTTGGCAATCATTCGATTATTTATTTATCATAATTTATCTAGCACATACTAGGTAGCAGGCATTATCCTAGGTCCTAGAGTTATAAGAATAATAAGTACTACAGGTACTAGAATAATAAACAAGAGACTAGCATAGTGATAAATGCCATTTTAAAAGAGTAGCACAGTAGAGGGAGGGACTAAGAAGGAAATGGTCTGGGGAGTCTCTGAGAAAATGAACCTGAACGGTAGGAAAGAGGGAACAAGGAGGAGAGCTGCAAGGGCAGCCTGAGCAGGGCTGGTGAGTGTGAGCCACACACAGAATGCCCAGAGGCTGGAGCGCAGCGCCCACAGGGCGAGCCGCAGGGGAGGAAACTGGAGGGGTTGGCAGGCGGGAGTTGAGGGCCTCGCCATGAAGGGGTGATCTGCAGGTGCCAGGAAGCCATGGGAGAAGGAGCCAAGAAGTAACTTGAGCCAATTTGCATCTTTAAGAGCTCACTCTTCTATGTGGAGAAGAGATTACAGGTGGACCAGAGTGGAAGCTGGAAAATGAGCTCTCAGAGCCACAGCAGTTCTTCAAATCTGGCCCAAACTGGAGACCAAGAAGATGGAATGGCAAGAAGTGGTCCAATTCTGGGTGTACTTTGAAGACAGAGTGGATGGGATTAGCTGATGGGGGGTTAAAGAGGAAAGAACCAAGGATGACTCATAGTGTTTGCATAACTCATTGGGTGTATGGATGGCAATGCCGTGTATTAAGACAGGGAAGACCAGAGCGGGGCATGGTGGTGCTCACCTGTAGTCCCAACTGCTTGGAACACTGAGGTGGGAGTGTCGCTTGAGCCCAGGAGTTCAAGACCTGCCTGAGCAGCATAGGAAGACCCTGTCTCAAAAAAAAAAAAAAAAAAAATGACAGAGAAGACTGGAGGAGGACAGTAGGGTGGGAGTCATTGGGGAAAGAAACAGAAACTCAAGACTTGCATTTCAGACACGTTAAGTTTGAATTCCTATTAGACAGCCAGGAGGAGAGGTAAACTAAGCAGCTAGGTAATGCGTCTGGAAAGGGGGTCAAGGCTGGGAGAGAAAACTGGAAATTGTCGTGGTTCAGATAGTACCTAGAGAGACCACCTGGGGAGAATGTATTTACAAAGCAACAGGGGGAGGGACTGAGCCTTGGAGCATATCAACCTTTCCAGGTTAAGAAGAGGAGGAGAGGAAAAGAAACTGAAAAGGAGAACCAGGAGAGAGTGGAAGCCAAACAAAGGAAGTGTTTCAAGAAGCAGGGGCCGGTGAATTGTGTCAAATGCTACCCAGAGGTCAAAAAATATGGGGACAGAGAGAATGACATTTTGGGACATGTGGAAGTAACATTCACCAGGTGTCAGGCAGGTGGGAGCAGGGAGGAGGGGATGGGTGTATTCACACCTAATGGGTGCCGTGCACACTGTCTGGGGGAGGGGCACACTCGTAGTTCTGACTTGGGCAGTGCAAAGGCAATATGTGTAACCAAACTGTTTGTACCCCCTGTAATATTCTGAAATTTAAAAAGAGATTTAAAAAGAGAGAGAGAGAGAGAATGTCAAACATTGTCATTTGAAGTTCCTCAGTGATCCAAAGAACAGTTAAATAGAGGGGTAGGAATGGGAGGAGGTGGAAGGGAAGAAGGAGAGGGGAAAGTTAATGAGATAAAGTAGTTTTAAGGTGATCACTGAAAGGTACTGGTAGCAGGAAAGAAATGTACTCACATATTTTAACCACCTTCAACTAAGGACAAGGGACCAGATGGCCACATTGAATCACATGCTTTCTTCTCACTTAAGCTACTAATTCCAGGCTTTATAAACTCAAGTAGAAAATATTGATAAAATTGTGCCATAAGATTTCAGAATTGTCATTTCACCTCTAGTAATTGCAAAGGAACATGCCTTACTCCAAGTAGAATAAAGACTTCATTTCATTTAAGAAATTTTCCCTATGTGTTCCTTTTGAAATTCTATCTATTGTGCTACACGGAGTTGGTGGTTTGTATCAGGACCCTCTTGAAATAGTGGTAGAAAAATCTGTATCCCACCTCATTGCACTACCACTATCAATATTTTTTTTTAATTTGAGATATATTAGGACGTCTTTATTTGGCTTTTTGAAATGTGTCACTCCCTTAAAGTTTTAATCAAACGTCAATTGTTTATTAATCCATTCTTTGGCTCTCATACTCATATTTGTAAGAAATTTAAATTGATATCTTGGAGAGTCTTAAAACATTTTTTGTTTCTGCCCAGAATATTTGCCATGATATTAGAGATGTGCCTTTCCCCATTAGATGTAAAAAATAATAACTTTACATTTTTATCAAAATATTTGAACCAAAAAAACCTCTGAACAAACATATAGTACACCTGTCCACTTACAGTGATATAAAACTTGTGACTATTTATAAAATCTTTAAAATTCACATTTTTAGATTTTTGCTGTTCATAGATTGTTATAAATTTAGATATCTCAAATCCTTCTTTTTATAGAACATATGAACTGCATATTTTAATTGTGTATTTTCCATTTGTTTCCAAAAATTGAAAAATGAACGATGATGTTTAAAATATGATTTGTGGTTAGTCGTAGATTATCCCAACATTTGCTTCTGCTCCGAATATCAGTGAATTCTTTTTCTAGACATATATGGAAAGCAGGCGGTATCCCTTAATGAAATGATTACGGACTTTGAACTCGGAGCTGTGTCTGAGTGATCTTGGGCACATCATTTAAACTTCTCTGAACCTTCATTGTTTTGTATGTTTGGTGATGATGCTTATATAACTTCTCTCACGGGACTGTTAGCAGATTAATGAGATGATATGCGTAAAATTTGAGGCACACAGCAGGCACTGACTAAATGGACTGTATTTCTATGATGCTCCTCTATGTGAATGGAGATGTGTTTGCGTTGTGACTAATCCAATAAGGGTGTTTAGGGTCTATAAAATATAGCCAGACTTTAGAAACAGTTTGTGAAACTTTAACACATGAAGCTTTTCGCTAAATCTACACTAGGTAATACCAACTTTTAATTAATTAAAAACCTGGCTGTGTATTAAAATGCCTTACAGTTTGATTAATGGAAATAGATTAGAAGGCAATGTTTTGTCATACTAAAGGTGCATTCGATTGCACAATCAGAGAGAGTGCAAATGACATGGGATACCATCTAAACAAAAATCAGCAGCTACTAATGAGGCTTGTTAGTGATGCTAATCTATGTAAATGTTATTAATTGAGAACATCTATCTTTTATCTCCAACATTTGGTAATCAGGCAATTAAAAAACAATGACATTCCCGGTGGTTGTTCTTCTAGGTTTTTTTTTTTTTAAGTGATCAAAGAGTTCAGAATAAGAAAAAAAGAAAGTCCCTTATCAAGAGGTAGGCCTTGCCTTGGGCTACTAGGCCTCATTAAAGGCAGAAAAGCTCTGTTGATCACCAATTAACCTGATTTGTAGGAACTCTGATAAAGACCTGGAACAACAGGAGTTTTCTTACTATGGTAAATGACACAGTTTGTTGACAAAAATAAAAGCAACTCATTGAAAAAAATAAAAGAAGACTATAAAAGATTCATTGGAATTGGAAGGCCGTTCTACTCACAGGCTTGTGCTTGGGGAAGAGAGGAAGTTGTCTGGCTGCCTAATGCCCACACCGAGGAAAGCAGTCACACCTTACACTAGGTAGAACAGAATCCAAAGATGTCTTTCTGACCATCCTGTCGAATCTCTGCCTGCTCCTCCAGCGACTGCAGATAGCTGATATTATCAATGTTTTGAAGGATGGCTGGGTTCTGTAACAACAGAATTCAAATCCGGGATTGCTTTGGGAGTCAACTGTTGAACTTTTCAAGTACTCGGATTTAAAATCTAACATGGTGTTAAATTACACTGAACTATTTATATTGTATGTTTTTATATATGGAAAGTATAGTTAATAGTAGAAATGGCATTAAGTACAGCAGTAAGAAGAGTTACTGACACTACATACTGTGCGTGTCGTTGAGCTCCTTGCAATGGATGACTCCTGTTCATCTCTCTCACGATCCCATGGCATGCATACCATTCCAGAGAGAGAGAGAGAGATCATATCTTTGGCACTTTACTCAAAAAGTTAACATTTCATCAAATGTACTTTAACCAAAACATTTGTACTCCCATATACACTGAAATTTAAAAAAACAAACAAAAAAACAAAAACATTTGTTTTAAGCAGCTCTTTACTTGGTTCTGCCTTTCTCTTTCTTCAGGGTCCTAAAGGTCTTTGAGAAACCTTTAACTATATAAAGCAAAATTCTGCTTATGAACCATGAACGTCCCAGTTGGGTGGTCAACATGCAATGTAAATTTCCAGCAAAACGTCAGTCCTCCAAGAACTCTGGGCAAAGCAGCCAAAGAATAGGCAAGCTGTTTCAAATGCAGGCTGTAGAAATCTCTAAGAGATGTAAAAGTTTTGTGAAATCACTGATACAGTTTTAAAAGAAAAGTGTATGAGAATGTTGTATTTCTGGCTCCTTTTTCATCCCCTCCTGTATCCCACAGTGGCATCCTCCATCTCCATCCTGTGGCGTGGCCCCAAGTGGTCCAACACAGGCCAGAAAGCCAGCAGCATAACACCTCCCCAGACAGTCCTTAAAGCTGTATGTTTGGGGCCGGGCGCGGTGGCTCACGCCTGTAATCCTAGCACTCTGGGAGGCCGAGGTGGGCGGATCGTTCTGAGCTCAGGAGTTCGAGACCAGCCTGAGCAAGAGCGAGACCCCGTCTCTACCAAAAATAGAAAGAAATT
>CAUYSK010015322.1:0-13677 GCA_963575035.1 Avahi laniger | reverse complement strand
ATAAACTGTGCAAGAACTTTCACACACATCATCTCCTTTTGCCCTCACTAGAGTCCTCTGAAGGGGGGGACTATTTACTAGTGAGGAATTGGAAGCTTAGAAAGACTCAGGGATTTAGCTAAAATATCACACAAAATTTTTACGGATACAGACCTTGCTTTTTCCATCTACATGTTTGCATACGTGTAATATGTAGCACGTAATATGTAATATGTATACACAGAACTTGCCTCAATAAGTGGGCCAAATGCAGGAACTGGTATCTGGCAGGGACAGTGTCTTTCTTGCTTACTAGTCTACAGCTAGATGCTCAATAAAGGCTTGTGGAAGGAACAAAGGAAGGAAAGAAGGAAGGGAGGTAGGGAGGGAAGAAGTTGTTCATACTTCAAACCTACCTCTGTTTCTAGTTTTGAACACTATTAGACTAATTCTCCATCAACTTTGTATTTACAACATCCAGCACAATACCTGGAGTACTCAATAAATACGGATTGACTATGGAAACTAAAATAACAAATTAAAAAAAAATCTTCCTAATACAACCACAGTCTTCCAGTGACAAACATATGTCCATGATCAGGTCAACCACATAAAGAAACAGAAAATCAGAGAAGCTGAAACACACACCTGTGGAAAATTGAGTGTTGAATGTACACAGACAGCACCATGACAGATGCTCACAGTGTCATATGTAGCCCAATATGGCCCTACAGGTACACAGAGAAGTATTATCAGATTCTTCAGGTAGCCAGGTCCCACACCATTTAATACTTTCACAGTAAAGGTCAGAACAGTGAATTGAATCAGCAAAGTGAAAGGCAATGCTGTTAAATGTCCAGAAAAACTGAATTCACACATCCCCCCTTCCTTATGGCTGTGATTTTTCAAATATAAACTGCAGGGAGCAGTAGAATGATGATATCACTGTAGATTAGATGTTCTTCTTTACAAAACTGGTCATGTTCTTAATTTCTTCTTCCTTGGAGAGCCTTCATCTCAAGATAACTTTTAAATAGAAACAACCAGCTTTTCAGCAGAGGCTGATTATCAATTTGCACCTCTGGCAAAGGAAGGCCTACAATTCTATTGTTTTGCTAATTGTCAATTTGCATCTTTGAAAGGTGTTGCATTTTCTCTTCTTTCTAGCAGGTTAAGACTAATTCTGTATGTTAATAAATATTCTAAACACTTTTCACAGAAATGCAGCTTGCTAAAAAGTAGGCTATTATTGTTATTTTCCATTTTCCTCTACTTAATTACACATTAGATTTTAAAGTTGATTTTATCAAAACTAGTTATGCTCTTATTTAAAATGTTTCTCCTTCAGAAAAACTTTTGTTAGTCAAATAAACATTTACACAAAAAAGCTTCTTAAAGTACCAGTTTTTGACAGCCATGAAAGAGTTATGAATTAATGAAGGCAAAATTTCACAAGGACACCTATGGATTTTAGCTTGAGTACATTCTTTGAAAATATTCCTTCCTTTCCTTTCTTTAGGCGCATATAAAGTAAAAACATATAAAAAGTAAAAACAAAAATCCATTTTAAAAAGTACCCAAAAAAGGAAACATATTTTGTAAAAATATAACAGGAAAAGGGACACAAATTAGATTAAGATTATTCTTTACACTTATGTTTACAAGTAGTAACTCAGAGAACTAAGAGTTCTTAACATACCTATCGGTACTAGTTCCAGTAGTTGATTCCGAACGATGAGATCTTTGGATATGCTTGCCAAAGCAGGTACTTTTAATCCACTGCAACATTTGTCCTACCTGATTGCTAGATATGAACTACTAAATCAAATGTTATATGTTAACTCTCAAATTGTTGAGCTTAGGGAGGTGGTGTTCTAAAGATCAAGTGATCACTTCCCATCGGATCCAAGTGAGGACATTTAAAGGCCATTTACATTGCTAAAAAACTGCTTTGCAGGTCATAGTTTTAATTTACTAAATTTATTCATATCCTACCTTTTCCTAAAAGGATTTGAGAGGGGCAATATCTACTTGTGTCACATTGGTTTCTCAAGTGCAAAATCATAGATAAATAATATCTATAGATAACAAAGATCATACATTTAAAATGTCTGTAAAGTACTTTGTAAAATATGAATGTTACATGTTATTTGTTACTGTTTCTGAGCTTGCTACTAAACCATGTCATTATTCCAAGACGAAGCACCCACTTAATGACATACCTTTACATTATAAATATTTAAAAGCTTTCCTGAAAGTATTAACACTTTGAAAAGAACATTTTTTAAAACATTTAAATCAGCTTCTTCAATTCAACCTATCACTGTACCCAGGACATTTGTGCCATACATATATACATACATTTTATACATGAACCCACTGTACAATGCCTCTTAATATTGTTCCACATTTCTTTTCATAAAAACTATGAGATCTAAGATTGTAAAATCTATTTTGGGGGAAAAAACAGAAAAAATGGTAAGATAGTTTCTGGGAGGAAAAGTGGTTGGGTACAGAGAATTGGTGAAGTATGAGTTGAATAAAAGGAGTTAATTCCATGTGCAAATAACTCTGTACGGTCAAGTCACATGCCAGGCAAAGGACAACACTCATGAGTAGCATAAGTGGTTTAAACATCTGAGCTGTAAAGGACTTTCAGTGTTTTGGCTTATTTTCTTCCTATCCTTTTTTCTTTTTTTACTCTAAATAATATACTTCCATATTTTAAAATGGTTCTGAGACTGCAGAATCCATTTTTATATTTCATGAACTATTGAACATAACAACACCCTGAAATACGGCACCTTGACAACAGAGAAAACCCCAGAGGGAGAAAGGTCACTTCTTCCGCCTTTCTCCCATGAAACATGGTCATAAAGGAATCCTGACCTACCTCACCTGAAGTAGGTCATAAGACCCTCATTCCAGAGTGTCCTGCCCCTCTGGGGGATGGGAGGAGAGGACTGTCATACAGAGACACGGAAAAAAAAAACTGAATAAATAGGGCTTGCTGAAGATCCCCCCTTCCCAGTTTATTATCTTTTGATTATACACCTTGTGGCCCAATTATGTTTCTCCATGACTACCCACTCATTTCATCAGCCTTAGCATAAAAATCCAGTTTTCCCTGGGTCTTTGGGGCTCCATTTCTGAAAGTTCCTGTGCCACAGATAAAACTTTTGTTAAATAAATTTGCTGTGCTTTTCTCTTGCTAATCTGTCTTTTGTTATCGGGATGTCAGTCATGACTCTTGTGAGAAAGATATTACTAACTTTGGAAAAAAATAATCAGAGTTTGCATATGGGGTATTTTAGGAGTACGACTGAACATCATATTACACAAATGAATTTCCAGTTTTAACCTGATGTCTCTGGGCAAAATAAATAGAATTTAGTCAACAATGATCAGAGAATAATTTTAACCATTTTATGTAAATTGATTGGAATTATTTTTCAGGTCAGGCTGTTAGTAGAAATGCTGAAGATGGACATCTGTACTTCTTTAATTTTAGTCACATCTAAAGGCTGAAGAGGCTCCTATCAGATATCTAATCAGTCACAGAATCCCAGAATCGGTGCCCTCCTTCGGTCATGAAGTATCCATTTGCCTCTTTTTAAAAAATAATGAATAAAGCTGTGATTAGGAGTATGATATCTGGGAGGTGCTTATAAAATATATATTTTAAAAAAGAAAGTTTTATCCTAAGCAAGTATTTAGCAGGACGCAAAGGTCATAAATTATACAAAAAGGACATAAAACTTAAGGGTTTTATGGAATTTCCTTTAAGACACATGATAAATTTCTATATCAATTAAACTCAAAGAAATTGGTACTTGAAAAAAGAAATTAAGGTCTTGGTTTATTTAAGGGAGAGAATGAAAAATAACTTCGACTTATACTGAAGTTCAACTTTCAACTTATATTGACACCGTAACTAATTATTATTCTGCTCTCACGGATGGCAGATACGTAGGAACTGGATTTAAATCACAATGTAAAGGACACACATAACGTGTGCAGAACTTGCTGCAAAGTTGTTAATTTAAAGTTTTCTTTCTATCTTTAGGCCTTGTAATCACATATCTCCCCTCTTCAAAACACCCCAGGAGTTTCCCACATATTTAAAACGAAGTCCAAAACCTTCCCTTGGCCTGGTAGGTCCTCTGCCTGCTGGTCTTCTTGCAGTCTCCCCAACACACCCAGTGACGTCCCACGTCAAGCTTTTACACTTGCCCGAGTTCCACTTGGCTGCAGGACTCACAATAGATACCTCATGAGAGAACTGTCCCAAAACACTACGGAAATTAGCAACGGGCCATTTCTTCGCCCCCTTACTTCTTTACCTGCTCTACCTTACACTACTCATTTATTCATGTGTTTGCTCACTTCTGTATCTCCCAGTACAGTGGAAACCAGGGTGAGGTCACACTTATATGCCCCGTTCCTGCAACAGTGCCTGATACCTAGTAGCTGCTCACTAAATATCTTGAATGAATAAACATTCTTTATCTACCATTAGCAGGTTATAAAAAGCATAAATCTGTTGGAATTCAGAAAAATATTTACTTTATACGGCATTGATTTTTCCGAGATAAAAATTATTATTCGAATACACTATTATTAAAACTATTATCAAATTTAGAGAAACTTTCGAAACTCATTAAGCATCTCTAATTACATACAGGTCTTTCTGTCATTTTAAAGATTTCTGTCACCTTCTTAAATGTCACACTGCTTGCAAGCTTATTGTATTCTAGCAATTTCCTGTACTACTTTTCCCTTCAAACACTTGCAGTAGTTCTGCTTTTTGGCATATCATTTCAATTCTTCTAAAATTGACTTTGGCATTTTCCTCTATTTTTTCAGTCCCTGTTGTATGCGTTTTCTTTTAAGTAACCTTCTGCTTCACACTGACAATAAGGTACCGGCCCTATACGAAGTTCCTAAGGCAAAGGGTGTCTGAGCACAGGAAGCTGTGTCCTCACTGGGCTCGCTTAACTGTGTGTTCGCTGCTCCTTCTGTCTTGGAGGGTCCCAGATTATCTTGTCTGAAAAACCTCTACTCATCTGACCTAGCTCAAATATCACCTCCTCTGTGAACTTCTCTGATTTCTTCAAAGCAGAAGTTGCTGCTTCTTCCTTAGTGTTCTCGCAAGTCTTTAAGTCCTAATGATGAACCGATCACTCAGGCAGTTTCTGCCTTGCACCACTCTGTGGATATTTCCACTGCATAACAATTGATTGCATTTATTTGTGCTTCAGGCTTTAGTCCTTGTATTCACATTCATACTCTCTCTCTTTCCATTTTTATCTACACTCACTTCCTTGCTGATGACTCCCACATTTATATTTCTAGCCTGCACTTCCGTTCAGTATTTTTCTACTGGAATATTTGATAAGAATTGCAAACTTATTATTTTCAAAACTGATTTATTCTTTATGCTCAAATTTCAGTAAATGAAAATGCTCACTTTTCAACGTCAGGCCCAAATCCCGACGTCACCTGTGATTCATCTCTTTTTATCATACCCCATATTTACCTGGGTCAACAAATCTTGTGGCTGGAACCTTTAAAATACACTAAATCACGGTTTTGACCACTTCTAACCACCTCCACTGCCGCCACCCGATCCAATCCACCATGATCTCCTCTCTGGCGTATTGCAATAGCCTCCTCCCACCAGGCCTCCCTTGACCAAAGCCTGTGTCTTCTCCGTACTGCAGCCAGCGATCCTTTTAAAACATGTCCGTTCTCTTTGCACAAAACCCTAATCAAGGCTTCCCGTCTCATTCAGAGTCAAAGCCAAAGTCCTTGCAACGCCCTACAAGGCCTAAATGATCTGGCTTCCAGTGGTTGTCTGAACTCACATCCTTCCATTCACTCCTTCATGGGCTCTGCTCTAGCCACGTGGGCTCCTCGCTCTTCCTTGAACTGCTATTAATATTTACTCTTCTTCGTTTCATTACGTCCATTTACCTGCCATCCACCATGAGAGCAGGAATGTTTCTCTGCTTCGTTCATTACTATTAATGTATCCTTAGTGTCTAGAACTGAGCCTGGAATATAGTAGGCACACAATACTTACTCGTTGTTGGATGCTACATGGCTCTGAACACTTTATCTGGATTATTAATGCATCCACAATGTTAAACACAGTTCTTGGTCCATAATAAATGTACAAGAAATGTTAATTAATGGATTAATTAATGAGTTAATTAAATACTTTAGCCAGGAAAAAAGCTTTAAGGAAACTTTCCTGAAACCAAATAATGTGAATGGTCTATTTATTCCACATCTAACATTTCTCTTCCCTCTTCAACTCTGCAAAAATTTCTTCAGTATTCCTTTTATTTTAACTCGTCATTTGTGCTCTTAGTAACTAGGTCTAGATAAATCACATTGCATTTCTAGCTGCCTCTGGAAAACAAAATAGTTGAATTGGACTAAGAATGCTTTTTCTGTTTCTTCTTCCTATGCATATATATTAAACTTTAAAACTTTTACACAATTAACATATCTTACTTGTGCTTTAGTAAAAAGCACATGTAAGTAAAGAGCAAAAAAAAAAAGAAAAAATACAGAAACTTCATTCATTTCTCTGAATATTAGCATTTTAAGAAAACATCAGTTTTCCATGTTTATAATACAAGGTTGTCTGCACATGATAATAATTTACATTATTGAGTAAAAAATATGTGTAAAGACACCTCTTCTTCAAAGGTTCAAGTTAATACCTGTATAATTATGGCCAGCTTCATTCCTCCCCATCCGTTACTGGTTTTTTTACGACTCTCATTACCAGAATCAAAATTAAAAAAAAAAAACAAAATAAAATATTAAAGTTTCTTTTAATAATGACCATCCAGCAAATCATTTCAAAATCTTTACTAATTTCCACTGGCTTCAAATATAAAGGAGAAAGTAGTTCAGATAAAAACCATCCTTGTTGTACCTTTCCAGCATGTGGTCTTCTTTATTCTGAAGGCGTCAGGCTCAAATGAAAGTTACAACTTCGAGTCCCACACAGAAATCTTGAAAGTGCCAAATATCTGTTCAACTAACTCAGCCTTCAGAAAACCGGAGGCGTGTGACTCCTTTTTGAACCTGGCTTCAAAGCTAAGGCCTTCGGCCACGGGCTTCTCTTTCACATCGCTTGGGGCCCACTGGTGATCAGACAACTGGGAAGCTCCCTCGAAAGCTTTGTAGCCTCCGCAGGCACAGCCATGCCTGGGACAGTCACCTGTGTCACTTGCAGTATTCTCTCCACTGGTAATTATGGACTAAAAATTACTGGAGTCCTAACGCATGAACAATGTGCCAGGAAGCAGAATTCTCTCAGGATGATTTTAAAATGACTAGTTTAATCTTGAGCTGTATCTTTGGAGTAAGTTGGTGGGGGGGCGGCGTGGATTGGAAGGGTGGAGGGTCTGGCTTGGCACCCAGTCGCACCTACCAACCCAGGTGCGGAAGAGCTCACCACCCCCTACCACGCATCTGAAACTTTACCTAAATGCAATGCATACGATCATTTGCTGCTTCCTGACATTTAACGGCAGACTTGACACTGGCACAATTTATGTGAATGATCTGCCATGCCGACACTTTTTTCAAAGATTGCCGATTTCCCATACATTAGACAAAATTTTCAGCACTCTTTTAACTCACCTATTAGAAGTGACTGGAATTCTCTGTTCTAGCCCTCTAACTTTTGGGTGTGGAAGGAGGAAGGAAGAAGAAAATCTGCAGAACTACAAATTAGTGTGCAGAAATTCACAGGCTTCACTATCTCCTAGAGTGTATATGGGAATAATGAAATAGGACTGTGCCAACTATATTTAAATTCCACATGTCGTTTCAAAATGTATTTAGAGAGAAATTAAATTTTTTAAAGTTAAAAAAATAGAGGCTTGCTTTAAAAGCATTCTTTATTAGATACGATAGTCTTTATTTTATTTTATTTTTTCTTAAGGCAAAATAGGCTTTCCATTTGTACAAATCCCTTCTAGTCTGTGCGCACAAAGCTGGAGGTAGCATGAGATGATTTGTCCTAAGGCAGGATGAAAAACTGGAAAGCTTTTTGTAGGTATTAGTTTTTTAAATGATAATGACCTTTCATCCAGGAGTCAGAATCTCGCAATCTGTAATTACAGGGAAGCAGGGAGCAACCAAACTGTTAAAACGCCCAAGACAAAGCCAGTTCTTGACACTACAGAACTTCAGTGCGTCATGGAGGAACTCGGACAACGAAAGAGACGGAGAAAGAGCGAAGAACTTTTACTCTAGTTCTGGACAATAACTGACAGTTGGATTTAACAATGAACATCGACCATAAAATATGCTCAATGTATTATTTTAAGAAAGCCATTTTTAACACATTTTAGAAACCATTCCATCAGAAAGGCTTGCACTGAATGAAAAGATTCAGTTTTTGGTTTTGAAGACTTGTGATTTTGAACATAACAAATGTCATCTGTGTAAAGCAAACTTGACTTTTGACTAAGTATTATTTGTCCAAAATGAAACAGTATAATCCTTATCCCGGTAATAAGAAACAGTTTTCTTTACCCTTGTCGACACTACCATGACATGTAGACTTGAATAATGATCACTAAGGCATTCTTGGTCTAGTCATTTAAGATTTTCATTTCCATTCTGTAGCTGCCCGGCCCCTAAGTATCTTCACTCAACTAATATCAGTGAAACACCGGGACAGTCTTTCCGCTGTTGCTGGGACTTCACCACCTCTAAAGTCTTCAACTCCCATATTTTCCTTCTCACTTAGTCTCCATCTCGAGGAGCTATCTGTGAACTTCTCTCATTCGTTAATGCTGACAACACCTCCTCTGTCACTTCACCAAGTCATTCAGGCCATTCCGCTCTCCTTGTCCTTCCATCTCTCACACCACTTGGAAGGACCATATTCATCACCTAACTACACTCTTTGTTGACACAGTCAATTCTTTACTCCTTTCTCTTTTCATCCAATATAACCTGAAAAATCAGTCAAAGTAAGAGACTCCTCTAACACTTGCTCTTCCTTTATTCCAAATTTTAAAAATACAACTATTTCACAGCTTTTTTTTTGGAGCTAGATGTAGCCATGCAACCAAGTTCTAAAGATGTAAGCGAAAGTGGTATGCATAATTTCTGGGCCTGGGACACTAACTAAAAGGCAAATGCCTCATGCCTTCCTTGTCCTCTTAATTTTCTTGACATCTTCAATGTGAAAAAAGGCTGGAGCACCAGCAGCCATCTTGGTTCACGAGGTAGGCTCAGAAATGGTATAGCAATGATATAGAAGAGCCTGTGTCCCTGAAATTAGGGAGGAGTAAATTAGTTTTAGACTAACTACCTCAGAATCTTTTGAACAAAGAGGGAAGTTTTCATCTTGTTTAAGCCTCTGTTATTCTGGCTTGTCCTATTACTGGAAGTTGAATCTAAGCCTAACTCATTATGTTGACCATCTGCTTTCTCCACTTTTATATATTTCAATGCCTCAGTTTCCTTTTCCATAAAGTGAGAATAATAATGGTACTTAACTTAGGAATTTGTTGTGAAGACTGAGGATTTGATAGTCCCTAGTACATAATAAACATTTAAAAAATGTTAGTCATCACAGCATTACCCAGATGCAACCCAGTATCACTGGGAAAATCTGCAAAACCATAAGGATTGGTACTACTTTTGAGCCTTCGATGATAGTAATATCCTTTCATTTGCTTTCGGTGATCTCCTAATCCATTTCTGTGAGTGATTATTCTCCAGATTAACACCCTCCTCAGTCTTTACTCATCCCCCCATTCCCAGGATCCACTTCACCAGATGACACTCATGCTGCAAAACTGAGGCCACCGGGCACAGGCTCCTTCCACACTGAGTGACCCACCTCCACCTCTCTCTGTCTTCTCACTCAAGCCACCTCCTTGTCTTCTGCTGTTCCTGAGGAAGGGGTGCAGGGATCATCCCTCTGCCTGGCTCTGGATGCCAAGCCCTCCCTTTCCTTTCCCCCTCCCTTGTATATCCAACTTTCGCTTTCCATTGACTCATCTTGCCCTGTCAGTAAACAACGTGTCCACCAATACTCAGCACGGTCATGCACACATCCCCCTCAAGTTCACAAATCTGCCCCCCTCTCACGTTCATCCACATACCTGACACCCACCACCCCACTACAAAGCCCCATCAATAAAGAGACAAATTCTTTCTTTGTTTCCAGATCCAGAAGTTTATGTTACTCGATTGTCCCCGGTCACCTACTTTCCCAAGCCAGAAAGATGGGATTCGTCTTGGACTCTATTTCTCCATTACATTCCATAATCAATTGATCATCAATATTGATTTCACTCCCAAAATATGTTTAAAAGTCACCCTTCTCTCTCTGTTCTCACTGTTATTTTCTGTGTTCAAGCCCTCTTCACAACCTATCTGAATTTGTGAAATAATTCGGTTTTCAGCCTAGTTTTTTCCTTTTTCTGTCCTACACGTGGTTCTCAGAGTGTTCTTTCTAAGTTATAACTCAAATTATATATATATATATATATATATATTTTTTGCAAAATAAAATACAAGCTTTAAAGTATGAGGTACAAGGCCCTTGATTGCGGAGAATCTAGTTAGATCCTCTATTTCTTCTCCTAAAGCCACCATCTTGTACTATCAAATTAATGCTGTGACGTATAGTTTCATCCTTCTTGGAGCAAAATTTCACCCTTCCAACCTCACCCAGATGTTGCCTCTTCCCGGATAGCTTCCATGATCTGTCCCATTGCTAACAAAATTAACAACCCCTTCTTCTCTGTAGTAACCCCATAGGTTGCACGTGAGGATGTTATCACTCCTGTCCTGATTTATTGTGGTTGTTTGTCTGCATTTCTGTTAGACTGTTGAACTTCTTGTAGGCAGTACAGCCTTTCCTTCACTTTGCATTTTCTGTGTCTACCACAGTGATAAAACTTGGAATGAGAACACAAATATAGAGAAAATAGTTGGAAAAAACTACACAAGTTGCACAAAAGTACCAGTGCGGAAAATAGTTACTTTAATAGACAAGGGATTTTTCCCATCCATTTTGGTTTTTTCGGTTTTCACACAATCAAGTTAGAAATTGTTTTATAAAATGTCCCCTCCTAACTGTGTCAAACAGGTATGTTTAATATGAGTTTTCTTTCTTTACGAACTTTTCCTTTATAGGTCTTATTTTCAGCTCTTTAATATTGAACCCTTGATAACTTCATCTCACTGTTTATGCTTTCAGTGATTTCATACTAAATTTCCTGTTCTTCACCAAATCGCTTCAATTTCTATTTCTATTCTTTAGAGCAAAGTCTTATTTGGGGTCTTTCTTATTAGTTTTAACTTGTTTTTCCTGGACTAATTTTCCTTTTACACAAATCTGGGCATGTTTTGAGGGTGCTTAAATAATATCCCCTGCAGAACTAAACAGATTCATGATGAAGTCATGAAACTTTTTCTGTGGTCAACCTAATGTAATATTCTTTGGGTGCTACACTCTCTGCTTAGAGAACTGTCTGTAGGATGCGAGCTTTGCCTTTTCCTCTGTCAGTGCTATGCTAAGCCATCCACATTCCTTTCCCTGCCCTCTTGGTAGCAGACCTGTTTGTGTGAAAATGTTAACCAGGGTTAGTGGAATGTCAGACAGGTTTACTCCTTGCAAAGGTGACTGGTTCATCTATACATTTAAAATGTCTAAAAACTCAGTTCCGATAATCATCCATGAGAGATGAGTGGCCAATGTTTGTGAATTCAAAAATTTCTTCATTAATTAATAAAATTGTATGTACTTAAGATATTTTTACTCTAATTTATATTCGAGCAGAAAAATCTCAAGTGAGTAATCATACTGACAGAATTCTCACTAATTTATTTGCATGAAATTTGAAGGTTAAACATTAAATACTTGCAATTAAAGAGATGCATAAAATATAATATTGATATCTTTCCAAACATTGAACATTACGATTTTTTCACGTGTAAGTGTTTAAAGGCTTGCCACATAAAAGTCAAAGATTACAAACAGTAAAACTGGAAAATAAACCTCTACATATATTCTTAAATTTCAAGTCCATAATTATCACATACTCATTTCATGTTTATATGAGACTATCTTAGTTTTACAGTGTTGACTCAATATATTTGAACAAACCATTGTTTGGGCTATCTGACTGGAATATAAGAATAATCAAAATATACACTTATATACAAAATTTTAACATTTCAAGATAGCACTTTCAGGGTTACTATAAGCAGAATATGCACCTGCAGTAGGTTGGGTGAAGAATCATTCATTTAATTTAACCTAGTATTAAAACAGAAATTAAGGGTGTGAAAGTTAAAAAGTTACATTATGTGAAGTTGGCCGTAACATACTCACATTCTCATCCAAACTGGAAGTCTGAAGAATTATGTCGAAAATGGGTTAAAACTGTCTTTTTTGAAAAACTACAGGACCTTTATTTTCTCCTTCCCACCAGACTATAAATGCTGGAAGAACAACCTGTCTTATGGCATTTTGGGCACACAATTTTCCTTCCCAGCAATAAATTGGAAGTACAGAGTTTATGTCTGTTTGATTCCCATCTGTCAACTAAACAGCAGCGACATCAAATTCATCATTCAATTTTTAAGGTTGTTTATTAGTTATATGCTTAATTATGGTGTTTTAGGAATCCCATTAATAAGAGGAAAAAATCAAGGTAGTAACCTATGCTACACTGATGGTAAATTTAACATTAGATGTACAAACTGGCATGCATTATCATTATTAGCAAAGCATACTTAAGTACTTGCTTAGGATGCTATCCTTGATGGTAAGTTACAAAGATCACCTCCCCTCACATGGAGACAGGCATTTAGAAAGCATAAGAACTAAAGAAGATAATGAAGTCCGTGCTAACTACGATTGCTGATGAGCAATGTATAACGTAATGAGAGATATCATGACAGGAGGTAGTGGAAATAGTGGCATCTTTGGAAAAAAATGTGTATGTGTGTTGCATGCACATGTGAGCATGTCCTTTTATCCATTCTAGTATAGATTCAACACTGACCTAAATTTTCTTTTTTCTTGTAAAAAGTCTGAAACTGTTATGTTGGTGTCTCAGTGAGCCAACGTTTCTCACAGAGATTATACTGAATTGTCGCACATTTTCTCTGTGTTATACCTTTGATAACAAGTTTAAAGTGGAAAGGCAAAAAAAACTACCTGCAAACAAGGAGCCCCTGTTAATGAAATTCTGCATTGCACAGTCAACTTTTTGCTCGAGAAAGAAACCAAACACGTTCTCACAAAAGTATGGGGTAGGAGTGTGGATTGGAGGCAGTGTCGAACAATGGTTTTTGTTATAATCTCTGAACGTTATTTCTGTCATACTTCCTTGTCATTATTACCTCTAAAGACTCAAACAAATTCACGATCAAGCCCTTTCTCCGATTCAAATATGAACCAGTGGTATTAGTGTGTTACTAAGCTTTTTTGGTTTTGTTCTGGTTTCTTTAAACTTCATTCACTTTTTTTTTTGAGACAGAATCTGGCTCTGTTGCCCGGGCTAGAGTGCCATGGCGTCAGCCTAGCTCACAGCAACCTCAAACTCCTGGGCTCAAGCGATCCTCCTGCCTCAGCCTCCCGAGTAGCTGGGACTACAGGCATGCGCCACCATGCCCGGCTAATTTTTTCTATAT
>CAUYSK010015321.1:0-25677 GCA_963575035.1 Avahi laniger | reverse complement strand
ATATACTCAAATTATATGTTCTCAGTGAAAATAAGCCTCAACTTAGATATTTATATCTAGTTAAACTTTCAACTTAACAATGTCATGCAAATGAATATTGAAAAGTTTTATATACTCTTATTAGTTATTAATATATAAAATTGTCAGCTACAATTACACAGGCTGAGTCAGAGAACCCCTGTCTGTATTCCCCAGGCCAAGGTTAGGCAGAACTGAGTGACTAACTACAATAGTCTCCTGAGGAAAAAGGGGCAAGAAGATGGAGAGAAACCCTCTCTAGATGCAGGTGCAGAGGGGAGGTCTCAGAGTTCTTGCTGAGAATGGAGCTAGAACATAGAGAAAATTCCTCCAGCAAGTAATCCCTACTCTAAGCACATGATTATAACAGAGGAAAATTAAGCCAATGGTGCACTAAAGGCAACCATTTCTCCCAAAATAAGAGAAATGAATATTTTCTACTCATTTTATGAGGCCACAATTATTTTGATACCACAATCAAGAAAAAAACAAGAAGAAAACAAAATTACAGACCAGTATTTCTTGAGAATATACATATGAAAATCCTCAACAATATATTAGCAAATGGAATGAGTGATATATAAAAAAGAATAATACATCATGACCATATGGAGTTTATCCTGGGGATTCAAGGCTGATTCAACATTTAAACACCAATGAACATAAATCACATTATCCACAGATCTGCATAAATTTAGGGTAAATATAAAACAAAACAAATCAACAAAACAAAACACACAAAAAAATTGCAGCACAATTTAACATCTGTTTTTCGTAATAAAAATGTGAGCCAACTAAGAATAGAAGTTCTCAGCCACATGAAAATCTTCTAAAAATCAACTAGATCTAACATCATATTTAATGGTAAAAAATTGCTTTTTTTCCCTCCAAAGGTTTAAAATAATGCAATGATATCTTCTCTCACACCATTCCTATTCAACATCATACTGGAGATCCCAACAATATAAAAGACAAGAAAAATAAATAAAATTCATAAAGATGAAAAAGGAAGAAATAAAATTGTCCCAATCATCAGATTAATAGAATTGTCTACCAGAAAATTTCAGAGAATCTCTGAAAACAAATATAATAAATAAGTGAAGTGAGCTAGTTCACAGGATACAATAGCAATATACAAAAATTAATTGTATTTCTATATAGAAGCAATAAAAGATTGGAAATTCAAATGAAATTAAAGAATAGTACCATTTAAATATCACCAAAAACATGAAACACTTAGGTATAAATCTAAAAATGTATGTGCTGCCAGACGCAGTGGCTCACGCCTGTAATCCTAGCACTCTGGGAGGCCAAGGCAGGCGGATTGTTTGAGCTCAGGAGTTGGAAACCAGCCTGAGCAAGAGCGAGACCCTGTCTCTGCTAAAAAAATAGAAAGAAATTAATTGGACAGCTAAAAATATATAGAAAAAAAAATTAGCCAGGCATGGTGGCGCATGCCTGTAGTCCCAGCTACTTAGGAGGCTGAGGCAGAAGGATTGCTGAGCCCAGGAGTGTGAGGTTGCTGTGAGCTAGGCTAACGCCATGGCACTCTAGCCCGGGCAAAAGAGTGAGACTCTGTCTCAAAAAAAAAAAAAAGTATGTGCAACATCTGTATGCTAAGAATTATGTAATACTGATTAAAGAAATTCAAGAAGATCAAATAAATGGAGACATGTTGGGTTTATAGATTAGAAGACTCAACATTTAGATGTTAATTTTTGCCAGATTGATAGCAATATACTATCCACTATTAGACTATAAGCTTTTTGAGGGCAAGAGTAATGTCTAATTTAACTTGATGATCTCATGTGCATTAGGCCTCCAGTGAAGTTTTTGAATTAATTTAGGAATGCAGGAATATGATTAATGCTAAGTAGTCATTTACAGTACTAAATCACTAATCTACTAAAATGATTTCATGATTACATAACTGTGTTTTTATAGAAGTTTCATTCATACATTTTTAATATGATGGGATTATAAATGTGAGTGAAGATATGACATTTAGGCTTAATAATTTTTATTTAAATTTTATGATTAAAATAAAGTTATCTAATCAGTAGAAAGCAGCATAATGAAAAAGATAGGGAACACTAATTGTAAGTGAATGTAGAATTTAATGAGAATTTCTAAGATTTTAGATTTCTTTTTCACCAATGGAGTGAATTGGCATCTATAGAGTAATAGCAATTTTCAAGTCAAGCTGGTATTAATTTTTCTGTATCCATTTCAAAATATATTTTCTTCTGTGTTTATATTTTAAAAGGGAGACAGATAATGAACAAACAAAAAATATGAAGATATATATTAAAAGTGCTATGAAGAGAAGAAAATCAAGGCAAGGAGAGGGTGAAATGATATAGATCTCTTTAGGCTAAGATAGGGTAATCTGAGATTTCTCTGAAAACATGATGTCTGTGAATAGATTTGAATCCTAATGAGGCATTCACAAACAACACAAATTAAGTAGGGGAAATAGCCAGGGGAACAATTTTGCTGGGCTTTACAGACCATGGTACCCTGGGAAGCCAGTACATGCTTTGAGCATAAGTATAGTGTACTGTTAGCTCTTTAAAATATACCCCAAAAGTTCCAATCACCTCCGCTGTTGATATTCTGGTCTAGACCATCATGGAATGTTCACTGAATTCTTTCAATAGCTCCTAACTGATCTCTATAATTGTACTCTTGTATCTCAATTCGCTTCACAAAAAACACTGATCCTTTTAAAACGTGGATGAGATCATGTTACTTTTTTTTTATTATTTCACAATATTATGAGGGAACAAATGTTTTGGTTACATGGATTGCTTTTGTACTGTTTAGTCAAAGTTATAAGTGTGCCCATCACCCAGTTAGTGTATACCATACCCATTAGGTATGATTTCACCCATTTTTTTTTTTTATTTCCTTACCTGTCTTTTACATCAAGGTGATCCTGGCTTCATAGACTGAGTTGAGGGAGATTCCTTCCTTCTTGATATTATGAAATAATTTCTGCAGTATGGATACCAATTCTTCTTTTTAGGTCTAAGAAAATTTGGCTGCAAAACCATCTGGTCAGGGACTTTTCCTTGATGGAAGATTTTTTATTGCTGCTTCAATTTCATTGTTGATAATTGGTCTGTTCAGGAGTTCTATTCCTTCCTGATTGAGAATTCAGACATTGAGTGTCCAGGAATTTGTCCAATTCTTCAATGTTTTTGAGTTTATGTGCATAGAGATTTTTATAGTATTCACAGATAATATTGTATATTCCTGTGGTATCATATTTTCATTTCTGATTGAGCTTATTGAGCTTATTTTGATCCTTTCTTTTCTATTTCTGGTTAATCTAGTGAAAAGCCTATCAATTTTATTTGTCTTTTCAAAGATTCAACTTTTTGTTTCATTAATTTTCTCTATTATGTTTTTGTTTTTTATTTCATTTAGTTCTGCTCTGACCTTATTTCTTTTCTTCTTCCGGGTTTGGGTTTGGTTTGCTCTTCCTTTTCTAGTTTCTTATGATGATTCATTAGATTGTTGATTTGTAATCTTTTTATCTTTTTGATGTAGTCATTTAAGGGTATGAATTTTCCTCTTAGGACTGCTTTTGCTCAGTTCCACAGATTTTGATAACTTTTCTCTACTTTGTCATTTAGTTCAAGAAATCTTTTGATTTCCACTTTAATTTATTTTATTGACACAATAATTATTCAGCAGTAGGTTTTTTAATTTCCATGACTTTGTGTAGAATTGAGTGTTTCTGCTGGAGTTGATTTCTAATTTTATTCCACTATGGTCTGAGAAGATACATGATATAATTTCTAGTTTTTTAAAATTTTTTGAGACATGATTTGTGGCCAGAGATGTGATAAATCTTAGAGATTGTTCCTTGTGCTGATGAGATGAATGCATATCCAGGAGTTTGGGGGTAGAATGTTTTGTAAATGTCTGCTAGGTCCATTTGCTATAGAATACCATTTAAGTCCAATGTTTCTTTATTTATTTTCTGGTTAGAGGATCTGTCCATTTCTGTCGGTGGGATGTTAAGTCCCCAGAAATCACAATGTTGCTGTTTATTACTTTGTTTAGAGTTAGTAAGGTTTGCTTTATGAATCTGGGCACACCTGTGTCAGTGTGTAAATAATTTAGTAGTATTATGTCTTCTTAATGAATTTCTCTCTTTACCATTATATAATGACCTTTTTCTTTCTTTACTATTGTCAATTTGAAGTTTATGTTATCTGAGATGATAATGGCTATATCTGCTTTCTTTTGATTACATTTGCATGGAATATTTTTTTCTACCCCTTCACCTTGAGTCTGAATGAGTCCTTGTGGGTTAGATGTGTTTCCTGGAGACAGCAAATATTTGGCTTTTACTCAAAACCATCCAATATCTCCCCTGTCTTGAGTAAAACTACAAGTTTTTTCAATGTTACATGAGAGCCTGCATCATTAATTCCTGTCCACCCTTCACTTCATCTTCTACCACATATCTTCCTAGCTTTCTGTCTTAGAATTCACAAATGCTTTTTTGTCTTAGGGATTTTCTGTGAGTTTTTCTTCCAGTTTGTGGTGATTTTTCCCTAGAAATGCATAACTCCTGTTCCTGTATCCTCCATGACTTTGCTCAGATTATATGCATCTTTCCCGTATTATTCTTTACAAAATAACAAACCCACAACCTTCTGCAGTGCTCTTTAATTCCTTTATCCTCATTTTTTCCTTAACCACATAATATTATCTGAAAAATTATTTATTTTCTTGTACTGTCTTAGCTTACGTTCCTATAATTAGCCATGAACTGGGAAATTGAACAATAGGCATTAATTTCTCCCAGTCCTAGAGCCTGTGAAGTTCAAGATCAAGAATCTGGCTGATTTGATTTCTGATGAGGACATTCTTTCCGGTTTACATACAGATACCATCTCACTGTATCCTCACCTGTTAGAGAACTCTGGTGTCTTTTTCTTTACCTATATAGGCACTAGTCCTATCATGAGGGACCCAACCTCATGAACCCATCTATACCTAATTATCTCCTAATGTTCTCATTCTAAATACCATAACATTGGGGCTTAGAGCTTCCACATTTGAATTTTGAGAGGACACAATCTGTTTCATAGAAAATGCATCTATTCAAGAAATTTTAAATTCTATGTGTGAGTTCCTGTGTTAAGCATATTGAGGGATTTATAGTCAAGAGAAAAGATTATAAACATTGCCCAGCTTTTAGTACAATGCCTACATAGAGAATGATCCTAGTTTAGCATTGTGTGAATATCTTAAGAGAAAAAAAGACATTAAGTTCAGTCCTATGATCAAAAGCAAAACCAAGACTAAAGGGGTCATTTTTTTTCCTCATAGAACTTATTATTTGTCTTATTTTATTAAAGAAACTTACTTCAGAATTTCTTTTGAAAAAGAAACAGTGTAATTGAATCTTTTCAAGAACAAATTGCAAATATCATATGAACTATGTAATGAAAGGCAGTGTCACATGGAGGGAAGAGTGCCATCCTAGTTCATATTTTACTCTGGAAGAATTAACCTGTGCAAAGAATTCAATGAAGAGATTAGAAGAAAATCGGTAGTGTTCTTTTACCTCTACTCAATCAATACAAATAAAGCAAATGCAGTTTTCCTTTCTTTCTTATATGTTTGTCTGGTCAATATAAAATGCAAAGGTAATATTTAATATATTCATTTATATTTTCAACTTGAAGAATTTTTAAAATTATCTTAACAGTAGTGTGAGTAATGAATTTCATTCACGTGTATGTGAAATCTATTGAGTTCTGCTATGTATATAAAAATATGTTTTTTTATAAATTCATTTCTGAGATGATCAGCATCAATCTTTCATTCATTGGTGTCTCATTTCTTAATCAAATCAAATTTTCTTCTACTAACATTGCACTTTTCTTACATGTTGTATTTTATTTTGCAATGAGCTAAATATTTTATTATGTTATCTCTTCATAATGGTGGTGGGCTTACTTTATAAACTATTGCAAGCACCTAATGCTACTATAATCACTTGATATCTTATGCCTGATATTAATAGATCAAAAAATTATAAAATAAAAAATTATGTACAGTATGGTGTTGACTTTTTATATAATCATAATAACATTTAACTATTGGCTTTATGAGGAAGAATTTGAATTAAAATTGCCTAATTAAATGTCTAATCATTCAAACGTATTGTATCCAAATATTCTCATTCTACTCTATCAAATGTTATTTCATGTAGAGATCTAATTGCAAACTAGATTATTAGAGATTATATTTTTAACATTCAAGGAAATCTCATAGACATTTCAATTTTAATAGTTTATATTTCAAGACAGTGACTCGATACTGTTTAATAAAGACATTGACTCATTCAGGTAGTCATTTCTTGAATTCATTGTCCATTCAATCAACATATTAAAATATTATTGCTTTACAAATTATGGAACTATAATGAAATATAAATTAATGGCAGCCAGGTATTTCAAACTCAAACACATTTTCTGATGACCAGAAATGTGTCAGTGGTGCCTAGAGCATTGGTGTGATCTACCCCATTCTTTTGGCCCAGATTTCTCTGAAGTAGGACCAAGTAGGCTTACAGGGTAAATGAAGCATAAAGACACAGTCCCAGAAGCAAAAAGGGACACTTATTTTACAGGAAGGATTAGAAACATTTGTCTAGAGTAAGAAGGAAGCTTCCATAACTACTTATATTTAGGCCATTCATATATTTGACTCTTAATTTCCGGAGTCACTTCATTTTATTATCAATTTAACTTCTTTAGCTATAATTCTATTTTTCCAATTATTACAATATTGTATTCTCATTATGTGAAATTTTAAAAATACAGAAAAAAACATAAAGGCACAACTAATATACATCCAAATTTCTATGATCAAGAAATTACAATAGTTAACATATTACACTTTTCCTTTCTTCGACAGCCACAGTGCCTTCCTTGCTATCCTTGGAAGGTACCAGGTACACTCTTGGCCTTGGGGTCTTTGAACTGAAACAGGCTGCACTTTTAAATAGAGTAGTCAGGGCAAGCCTCAGTGAAAGATGACTTATCAGAGTTGAGGAAATGATATAGCTGACTGCTTGGCAAAAGGAAGTTCCAGGCAGAGGGAAAAGTATTTCAGGTGGTGAGAAGAGAAAACGTGAAGAATAATGCTTGGCATGTCTGAGGAAAACTAAGGAGTCCAGTGTGGCTGGAGCCAGAGAAGGAAGGTGTGCAGTAGACTGATAGGAGATTGGAGAGGTGAAATGAAAAACAGATTAAGTAGAGTCTTGAAGGCCAGCATAAGGAGGTTTGCTGTTACTTTTAGTAAAACGATAAGCCATGTGAGTTATGCACAAAGCAGTCACAAAATACTACATATTATTTCTTTAATAGACTTTAGATTTTAGAGCAGGTTTAGGTTGACAACATTATTGACTGGAAGGTACAGAGCTTTCCAATATACCCCCTAACCCCACACATTCATAGCCTCCCTCATTATCAACACCTCCTATTATGGTAGTACATTTGTTACAATTGATGGATCTACATTGTCA
Organism: Avahi laniger; assembly: GCA_963575035.1. Taxonomy (NCBI): domain Eukaryota; kingdom Metazoa; phylum Chordata; class Mammalia; order Primates; family Indriidae; genus Avahi; species Avahi laniger. Next base: position 18,098 of record CAUYSK010015321.1, on the reverse strand, counting down.
CATCCTTATCACCGAGAGTTCATATTTTACATTAGGGTTTACTTTTGGTGTTGTATATTCTGTCAGTTTGGACAAATTTATAATGTAATGTATCTACCACTACAGTATTCTATAGAGCAGTTTTCTCATCCTAAAAATCCTGTGTGCTGGTCATCCTCTTCTCCCATTCTCCTAACCCCTGGCAACCACTGATTTTTTTACTGTCTCCATGATTTTGTCTTATCAAGAAGCTTCTACAGTTGGATCATATAGCATGTAGCCTCTTCAGATTGGGTTTTTCAATCATTAATACATATATAAATTTCCTTCATACATTGTTTTTTAAAGATCATTTATAATTACTTAGAAGGAAGCCCTCATAATTGTTTTAATGCTTACTTATTTTTTGTGCTAAGTAAATTCCTTTTGTGTTTCATCTAAATCACAATTTTTGTTAAGAGTGTTTATTTTGTTATTCAAAGCTAATATTGAATTATAATGTTTGTTAACCTAAAAAGATATATTGTATGCATAATATATGTATGCATATATACCTCTTAATAAAGATGGGCATAAAATGAAGCATGAATTGTTTTTTTTTTAAGCCCACAAACTCTCCCATGTTCTCTTAAAATTTGTGCAATTGAGTAACTATATCTAAGATTACTGAAAGTAGCATTTCTGGGTAAAGATATAGTCATTATTTATTAAAAATTTGATAAGTAATTTTAGGTTATTCTGCAAAGACGCTACACCAATTTATACTTCCATGATTAGTCTGTAAGAGCATAAGTTTGCAAATGTTTGCCAACTGAGAAATATTAATCTTTTAAATCTCTGCCAATCTGGAAAATTGTTAAAAAGCTGAATTAAATTTATAAATATTTTTAGAATTGCTATCATCTCTATAATAGCCATTCTCATTAAGAACATATATATCTCATTTAAAAACAATATAAATAAATTAATATAAACATATAAAAATAAATATATTTATATGAATATAGAAAATATAAAAATAATTATATATTTTAATGGATTAAGCAAACATATACATATGTATATGTATGTGTCAGTGTGCATTTTTATATATGTATGCATATGTACATGTATATGTATATATGAATATGTACATACATCTATATCTATCTATATATTCCTCATTAAAATTTCATGATTTTCTTTCTCTAGGACCTGCACATGGTTATTAAATTATTTTGAATTTTCAGATTTTCTTTTCACTGTGAAAAACTTTTTTTCAATATACTTGTATATGGTATTGCTTTCATCGAGGAAACCTTGATTTTTGTATATTTATTTTATTACCAATCATCTTACTGAAATTTCTTAATCATTCTAATCATTGTTCAGTTGGTATATTTGGTTTGCCAGGATAAAAAGTATATTATCTTTAAATAATAATAATGTGTTATCCTTACTTATAGCTCTTATTTTCTTTTGATGGTTTGATATTAAACAGCAACTATAAGAATGTAAAGATTGTTAATTTTAATGGGGATTTTACTTATATTTTATCATTATACATAATATTGACTGATATAAGCAAATCATAACCAGCTATTGTGCCAGGTGCTAGAAAACCATGGCTAAAAATAGAAGTCTGTTTACTAGAACATAAACTTGACTATTCATAACTCTATAGAATAGTAGTATTTCTCTAATAAATTAGAAATAAATTTCAAATATTTCCAGTCACCTTTTTAGGATATTTTGAAAGGAGTTAATGTTTCCTTTTCCTTTCTGAACTATTGATGCAAAGAATTATATAAATATATTTCTGACTGTTGAATTATTCTTGCATTGTTAGAAAACAGCACATTTGATGATTTCATCATTTTTGACATTCTGACTACATTTTCTAATATTATACATGATTTTTGAGTCAGTAGATTGTAGAATTTATAGTTTGAGTATTACAGTAAGAAAAATCTGAATTCATATTCAATTTTATTCTTAGGTTTTCCTTGTAACTTTAGGCTACTTGTCCAAACATGCTAAACCTTAGTATCTGTATGTGTAATATGGTAGTAATAAAGTATTCCATCTTTTCAGATGGTGGATAGTGTTAAATGTTATAATGCATACAAAGTGTTTAGCATAGATGCTACCATGCTCAATAAATGTATAGTCATAAATGTGGCTTCTCAGTAGATTTTTCCTTTTTTATCTTTAGTTGATGAAGTTTTTTATATTAAGAACATGAAAGTATCCTAAAATTACTTAATTAACTGCTTTTAACCAGGCTATACAGTATGATTTAAATGACATACAGATTACATTCCTTAAAATTCTTTCATAAATCACTCCCGTAAAAACATCTGAAATTGGTAAAATTTCTGGATATAATTATTTGCAAATTCAAATAATTTTCAATTTCATCTAAGGCAATTTATGTAACATTCTGTCCAATTAATTTTTATAATTTATACTTTTTCAACCCCATTAATTCCTTAGAGATGGCTATATTTATTAGCATATAGTTGTTAGTTACTAGTTTAAAATCAATTCACACATGTAGTTGTAATCTTTTATACATGTATAAGTCATGTGCTTTTGACTATTTGTGTTATTTTTTTTCCTGATGAGATTTATCCATGTACCATATTTACATTTTGGGCATATTTATAAGGTTATAATTATTATTTCTTCTCTTTTTTATTTGGTTTGTTAGCTTAATTTTCCATGATTTAATTATTTACCTTTCCCATTTTTTTGGCCAATGTTTTTGCTTAACTTTATAGATTAAATGCGTAATTGATTCTTTTCAATTTGCATTCTTTAAAAACGAAAGAATTTTTATCCATAAATCTGCTATGGTATATATATTTGAAGAATTGATATAACTTTTTGTAAAATACATTCTCATTATTGTTATTTTACAAATAGCCTTTAACTGAAATTTGTATTTCTTTTCGTTCAAAGTGTTACATGGATTTGATCATTGCAATTATTAAATGGTTGGATTTTTTTGTTATTGTTGCTTCAAGTCGTATTTATAACTTCCAAACTTTCTCATAATAACAAGAGAATGTGACTTATGTAATTCTTTTATAAGATTATATGTAAAAAGGAAAAGCAGAAAACATGCTCATTGTAACATATGCAAAATTAAATCAGAAGAATATAAATAAAAAGTAAAAGTGCTCCCATCTCCACATAACCATGGATAACTTTTTTTTTTTTTTGGAGGATGATTTCTCCAGAATTGAATGCTAATGCAAATCTAGCATGTATATTTCTTAGAGGTCAACACCTGTGGAAGGTACGATGGGAAGCAGAATTAAATAGAGGGAGAAGTTGAACTGCAATGCAGGCCTGACATACCTTAGGCAACCCATATGGAACTCTGGAACACATATGACCCATCATAGTTGTTCCACGTTGAACCAAAATGGCTATCCTTATACCATCCCTTCTATCTGGTGTTGGGTGAAAATATCCAGTCCTGGGAAGTGCAAGCCCTCAGGAAATGCTTCTTTCTGCAGCTGAGGTGGATCCTGTAGGAGCTGACAGCTAGAGGCTTTCTGCTGGCAGCTGCTAAAACAAGTCCTTTCTCCAGGGGGATATGGAGGTGCAGCTCAATGTGCTCCACATCTTTATTTTAAATCAGCTTGAAATATTTAATTAAAGGGTTTTATATATATTTTAGTTTTCATCTTGTTTTCATCTAAATAATGTAATATATATGTAAGAAGCTTCCAATCTTTAATATGCTTATTCAAAGTTGTTTTTTAATGTCAAGATTTTCTGATTTTTAAATCTTAATGTTAATTTATATATTAGTTGTCTTACTAAATTACCTAAAAACTGCCTTGAAAAGACATGGAGTAGGTATATTTTCTAAGTTATCGCTCAATTAAATGTTTTTTCAGTAGTCACACAAATGACTACTCTTCTGAAAATGAGCTATTCTATCTTCTGGCATTTGATGTTGTATATACAGATTTATTTATGCTCAAACGCTTTAAGTAGTCACTTATCTTTAAATTTAAAAAAGCCTCAAGGCCTGTCTAAATATGATCATCAATTATTACTGTTTGGACTACAATGACAAGAAAAATTAAGGAAGGATTATCATCAGATTTGCATTTTTATAATTATCACCCTGTCTTTGATCTGGAGATTATATTATGAGGAGAATGAATAGATGCAAGGAAAAGCAATTAGAGATGACTCTCAGTTTTATCAAAGGCATGTGAATGGATAAAGGTAATGCAAAAGGAGAAATATTATGAAGAAGATGGTGAAATCAATTTTAATTCTATTGAGTTTGGGGAGCTATGAACCATCAAAATTAAGATACATAAGAGGCTATGGGGTCCAGAACTCAACAAGTTTTGCTGTAAATAAATATAACGACATTCATTAGTAATTCAATATATATGTGACCTCTTAGAGATTAGATAGCGTAAGAGAAAAGGGGGATTAGGATAGATGCCTAAAACATACCCACATATCAGAAAAGTGTAAAGGAGAAGGAAGTGCCAGCAAGGGACAATGCGAAGGAGTTGTCAAAGATGTTGGAAGACAGGGGGAATGTTCTGACAAAAAAACAAAGAAAGAGTGTTTCCAAAAGAATATTTTCAAGAGGGGCAAATGATTCCCAGAAAGTTACAAAGATGATATCTGAAATGTGTCCTTGGAATTTATTAATGTGAAGATTAACAGTAACATTGTCAAGAACAGTTTTAGAGACAGCAATAAACAATAGACTAAAAAGAGTGACAAATGTAAGAAAAGGGATTTACTGAATGCAGAGAATTTATGCCAGCAGTTTTAATGTATCCAAGAGGAGATAGATCAAATTTTAGCCTAAACAGATATGGGATAGCGTTAAGGCTTTTCTTGTTTTATTTATTTATGCAAGAGAAACTTAACATGTTCAAAGAGTGATCAGAGGAATCCTATAGAGATTAGTATAAAAGCAATAGAAAGAATAACAGATGCCAGTAAGTTCCTAAGGAGTTGGAAAGAAACAGGGTCATAGAAATTGATGTTGAGTGTCTTCTTTGTTGTACCAGGAAATAAAAGATAATTTGGATATTTAAAGATAAGTGCATTGAAGAATTAAGTCCATCTAATGATTTCTATTGTTCTTTAATTCTCCACAACATGTTATTTAAGGTTAGAGTCAGAAAATTAGGCTAAGGACGTTGGAATAGTCAGAAATTCAAAACCAAATACTAATAAAAAACATTGACTTTTAGAAGAGAAGGGCAATCTAGAAGTCTGATATTGAAACTCTGCAAGTATGTATATGAGGACACTTGACTTGAAAAATAATATAATGATCTAATCAGGATCTCAATGCTAGAATTCAGCAGAGTAGGTCTGATTTCCAAAGTTAGCATTCCTTCCTCAGAACCATGCCATGCAAATAAATTGCCAATATTTTGGAAGAGTTTATACTACATTATTTAGATTTAAAATAATTTTGCTTTTACATAAGGAATACACCAAAAATAACAAGTAATTGTTAGCATTAAATAATAATTGACGACCCACGTTACATATATTGATGTGTTAACCCTTTATAGATGTTGATATTCTTAAACTTGTCAAAGGCTCTTCAGCATTAAAAATAACATTGAATGAGAAAGCACCATTCATCATTTGTCTAGTCAGAGGCAACTCGACTTAGTGAATTACAGAGGACTTCATAATTCAGAAAAAGACCTAAAGATATAAATCGGTATTAATTGGGGGAAACTTATTATTAAATCCTGTTGCAAAATAGAAATATGTACAAATTATAAATACATGGCTGTATAAATTTTCACAAAATAAAGACACCTGTGAAACCAGTACCCCAATCAATAGACAGAATATTATCAGTATCAAGAAGGTTTTTCTTTTTCCCTCCTAGTCATTCACCTTCAAGATAACCACTGTTCTAATTTCTAACATCATGATAGGTATATTAATACTCTATAAAAAGCCTATCTTACATGAAATAAAACATGCTACCACATTAATTTAGATGCACTGATAATTCTATAACAAAACTCCATTTAAAAATTGTAAATAAGCCGGGCGCGGGGCTCACGCCTGTAATCCTAGCTATCTGGGAGGCCGAGGAGGGCGGATTGTTTGAGCTCAGGAGTTCGAAACCAGCGTGAGCAAGAGCGAGATCCCCGTCTCTACTAAAATTAGAAAGAAATTAATTGGACAACTAAAAATATATAGAAAAAAAAAAAATTAGCCGGGCACGGTGACGCATGCCTGTAGTGCCAGCTACTCGGGAGGCTGAGGCAGAAGGATTGCTTGAGCCCAGGAGTTTGAGGTTGCTGTGAGCTAGGCTGACGCCACGGCACTCGCTCTAGCCTGGGCAACAAAGCAAGACTCTGTCTCAAAAAAAAAAAAAAAAATTAAAATAAAAAAATAAAAATTGTAAATATTATAAGTGAATTGCCAATTATAGTGTGTGCATGATAGGTTCAAATTAAATCATGGCTATCATTATTATTTGGGGGATATAGAAGAGTTTCTTTAACTGAACAAAATGAAAAGATTTAATATTTCCCGGTACCGTGGTTTCCAAGTCCACTAGCCAGCAAGGCACCTGTCTATCTATATTATATCTTTTTTGTATTGACACGTAATAATTATACATATTTATAGCATATGGGGTGATAGTTTGATATTTGTATCCAATGTTTCATAATCAATTCAGGGAGAAAAGGTAACATACACTGCTGCCGTTCATAGAAATATATTTAAAAAATGGTAGTATTGAATTACATATAAAATAATTTGATTTATAATTTCATTAGCAGTTACTTCTTTATGAAGTGGGATTTTGCTCTGTTTCATACTTTCTCAAAATGCTAACTGCTAAAATGTTAGAAAACAATTGATTTAAAAAGATTAATTATATTAATAAAATTTTTATTAAAATATTCAGATATTAAAAAATAAAATACAGATGTTTTATTTTTGAATTTTTATTAACAAGTTAAATGAAAATAATGTGCATGATATGATTTCTTAGGAAGATTCACTATTTTATGGAATAAAATTAAAGGTTTTTAAATTACCAGTTGGTATTTTAAAATCTACATGTGTCGTTTTCCATTTGCACAGTAATGTTTTAATTTCTAGTGCTTTTTTGTTCTTTGAGTGCTTTTTCCAGTAACATTATATTCTTGTTTTATAGATATAGTTTCTTCTCATTTTTCTCTAAGGATATCAATTATGGTGATTTAAAATAATGTGTCATTTCTTCATAGGCTCTATTTTTTTCCAACTTGATCTTTTGTTAATTTTACCCTCTTCTTTTTAATATATTAAAGAGTTTCCCCACATATTATGTTATTGGTTGTCTATTTATAATTAATAGTGGAACACTAAAAAAATTTCTTGGATGTTCTGTAAGCATGGGTATAGCTTGATGAATTTGGCCTTATTATTGAGTAATAAGGTTGGCTGTTTTCATTAGAGTTCCTTGAATATTAACATTACCCAAATCTTTCCTCTGAGGCTGGAAGCATTGTTTAGAAAAAATCTTTTTCAATACCCAACCTAGAATGTATAATCTTAACTACCAGTTTTCAGGTAGCTGATTAAGGGGAAAAAATTGAAGGATGTTTTTTCATTATTCAATATGTAAATTTTCACACAATCACCTTGTTTTCAGTATTCAATATGACTTAATGCCCCCATTTTCGAGACCCTCTGGTTTATTCTCTAGTCTTAATAAAAATCTGGTCATTTTCAGTAGCTAAGGAGGAACAGTTGCCTGGCTGCCTTGAATATAGGAGGAGATTTGAAAATCTAGCTGCTTTTTATGCATATTTTCAGTTATTCATTCCATTTTTTAGCTTCATATCCACCCCTTCACTTCTAGAATTATCTAGTACCACCAATTTCAAGTTTTGGAGTGAGGACTCTTGATTCATATTTACCTGCTTCTTGGCTTTTCCCATATGGACCATAGAATTCATCTTTTTGAAGTCTTCTAAGACAATGATGACTCATCTATGTTCAAGCTTCCAAAAATTATTTCTTTTTTCCTATGTCCATTTTGATTTCCCATTTCTATTTTTTGAAACACTTTTGTCTTGTTTTAGGAATGATGTTAGAGGAAATAGAAGCTAATAAATGTGTGTAATTTGCTATTATTAACTGGAAGGCTAACAATTACATTTCTGTATGAACTTCTCTAGTATTAATAGTATCATCACTACTTGTGCTCATGCTTCTGCTGTTGCTATTTTACTTCTAGATTTTATTTGTGGACTCCTTTATCATAGTTTGTGGCACATAATAGACCCAAAATCTTAAATATGAGTAGAAATACTAGGTCCCATTAGATCATAAAAAAGAAGTATGTCTTACTACTAGAGAAACAGAAAAAACTTTATGTAAACTGTTCATTGCACATGAAGGAACTGGAGAGTAAAAGAACATTAAAAAATATAGAATATATGGAGCATATACATTTCTATATAGAACATAAAGCAGCATGGATGAAGTCATAGGTTTGTTAAAGTTCACAAGTCATTGATAGCTATTGTTTACACTATAGTCTCCTTTATGTTACCAGGTGCTTTGGTTTTTTGAAAACTAGCTTCTGTTTCTAAAGCTAATGAAACATCTTTTAGCATTTTTAAAATCCCCAATTGTCTTTCACAGTTCCTTTCACATAGCGCACTCTTAAAATTTGGGTTAAAAGGAAGTATGTCATATTGGTTAAGTTTGTAGATTCTGGAGTTAGATTATCTGGTTTCAAAACATAGTTCCAGTGTTTACTACCTCTGTGATCTTGGAAAAACTTACTTAAAGTTGTCTCTCAATTCTCACGTCTGTAAATATAGCTACTAAAAATGCCTAATTCATAGAATTTGGATAAAGTTTAAATTAGTTAATACATGTAAATCACTCAGAAGATTACCTAGCACTCAGTAAGTACTGTATTATTATGGCCATGTTGTTATTATTACTACTATTGCTATATTATCATCAGTATTATTAATGTATATCAGAATCATAGAATGATCTACACTTCAGCACGGACAACTCTATCTGGGTGACAGTAATGATTGCACAATTTTAATGAAAGGATGTAATTATAATAAGCTTAATTCTTCCATCATTTTAAATCTTTGAGGCTTCATCTATGTGTGTTTATTCTCCATTCCATGAAACAGTTTAAACAGTTAAGGATCTTAAATATAATAACAATAATCATCATCTGTCAAAGGAACAGCTGTAATATGAGATCATGATATGAGTGTCTGATAGAAGTTAATAAAGTAGTCAGAAAGGATTCTGTCTACTTTTGTACTGAAGAGGATCATATTTAAGGCTCCATTTAGTTTGCAAAATGTCAAAGAACATCAAAAATCAAATTTATTGCATTAATCTTTGAAAGACATAGAATAGAAATTGATATTAGCCAGTTATTAATCAAAATTAGATATTGATTTTGCTCAGTAAATAAATCTAAATTTAAAGGAATATTAGTTGTTAACACCTGGTTTATGTTAATAAATGTCTGGTATCTTTTCTATCCAAGAATGTTTTAACTGTTAGCATTTCTGCTTAGAGAAATCACAGATTTCTAAAAGAGTGGCGTGAATTGTAGTCATTTTCATAAAAAGTTAAGTAGTCAACTTAAACATTCATGCTAAATTTCTGTTTTAATAACATAAACATAACAGAAATAGATAGTATTTATTAAATTAAGACTTAATGGAGCTAGGGAAATCAGTTGCAATATAATTTATTGTTGAAAAATTCAGGCAACTCCCATACTTACAAAAGTGGGCATGTTTACAGAAGTGAGCCAAGGCATTACGGAAGTAGAAGCAACGGAACTTGTCTATAGGTTAAGAGTGGAAGATAATAATTTGATTCTAACAAAAACCTATGAGACATGTAGTCTAGAATACATAACTCATCTTGATAATTGAGAAAATTGAGGATTGGCTAAGGAAGGATACAGTATACTATAATCAAAAACTTAAAATTTTTCATTTATAATGTTTTAGAACATATTTGTTGGTTAGTTTTAGGAGGAAAAAACATAAATAATATAAAGCTTCAGTAAATTAATTTCCCTGAGTCGTATAAAATATTTCTGATCAGAAAAATACTAAAATAAATAACCCTTTGTTTTATCTGTTTAGCCATGCTTTCTTTCTCCATTAAAAGAAAAATTAAGCATAACTTGATTGTACTTTATCATTGATGGTTACATGTTTTGATTTCACCTTTAAATTATTCAGCAGGCATAGTACTTACAGGTAAAGGGGTCAAAAATAAAACACACATTTCTTCAAATGCTTGTTCTCTTTTCCCTAAAGAAAAAGAAATTGCCCAAAAGAATGGATTAAATGTTATAGATATAGGAAATATAAAAAGCATTCATATTTTTTGATTTCCTTTTGTTTTAATAGGGAAATTCAGCATTGAACATATTAGATTATATCAGTATATACTCTTCTAAACTTCCCTGAATAGAAATTAATAGAAATAATAGACCAATACTCCAATTCCAGGTAAGACTATATTTAAAAAAGAATAACATTATGGCAAAGTATGCATTTGACAAGAAATTAATAACCAGAATATTTAAGGGACTCAAACAACTCAGCAGCAAAATAATAATAATAATCTGATTAAACATGAGCATATCTTAATAGATATTTCTCAAAATAAGACATATATATGGCCAACACGTATATGAAAAAATCTTCAGGATCACTAATTATCAGGGAAATGCTAATCAAAACCACCAAGAGATATCATCTCACCCCAGTTAGAATGATAATATAAGAAAGACAAAAAATAAAGTGCTGATGAGGATTTGGAGATAAAAAACCTTTACACATTGTTAATAAGAACGTAAATTAGCACACTATTTATGAAAAAGTATAGAGGTTCCTCAGAAAACTAAAAATAGAACTCCCATGTGATCCAACAATCCCACTGCCGGGCATATATCCAAAATAAATAAATTGGTATATTGAGGAGATATATGCACTCCCATGTTTATTGCAGTATTATTCACAATAGACAAGATATGGAATCAACCTAAATGTCTATCAATGATAAATGGATATAGAAAATGTGGTACATGTACACAATTGAATATTATTTGTCCATAAAAAGGAATGAAATTCTGCCATTTGCAGCAACACAGATGGAATTAGAGGTTATTATGTTAAGTGAAATAAGCCAAGAACAGAAAGACAAATATCATATATTCTTATTTGTGGGAGCTGAAAGCAATTTATCTCAAGGAGGTAGAGAGTAAACTGGTGGCTATAAAGTCTGGGAAGGGTAGGATGCAAAGGGGATGGAGAGAAGTTAGTTGATGGGTAGAAAAATACTGTTAGATGGAAGGAATAAGTTCTAGTGTTTGATAACACAATAAGGTGACTGTAGTTAACAATAATTTATTGTATATTACAAAATAGCCAGAAGAGAATGTTTTGAATGTTCCCAACACAAAGAAATGATAAATATTTGAGATGATGAATATTCTAATTTCTCTAATTTGATCAATATGTGTATGCATGTACCAGAATATCACACGTAACCCAGGAAAAATGTATAGTCATTATGTATCAACTTTAAAAAATAGCAATAACAAAATGAGATACAGATAAGTGTTTCTATATGTAAAGACCATAGAGAATTCCATGTAATCATTAATGTGGATTCTAATATTTCTTCTACCTAAGAAAATCATTTGCATTCTACTTCTGTGCCATCAAATTTTGTTTCTTCTTCACTATCTTAATGTGATACAGTTTGAGCCTGGGATAATGTAGCCATTGTTATATGATATGTTTTATGACTTAGAAAATCATGGTTAGGCAATGTAAACAAGAGTTTGCTATTTCATTTTCTGTATGGATTAAATAGTTTTACTAAATCAGAAGTATATTTGGAAACTTCTGGTTAGTGAGGAATAAATTCTCCCTAGCCTTATTTTAACATAAAGAATAGAGATATATTTTACACTCTTTTTATTCTCACTCGAATCAATTCAAATTTGTTTTCTCTGAGTTATTTATGTTCCAGAGCATCCCTAGTTTATGAACCTTAGGCTAAAATTGGGAATATCCTTAGTTCTGTAAAGACGAGATCAAATTAGAATCAAAAGGAAGCAATGGAGTCACATTAGTGGAAGATTATGGACCAACCACATGAAATGAAAAGTTAGTTTTACATTTTCTCTGCCCTCAAACCATTCCTAATTCTTATGCAGAAGCTTAAATGCAAATTTAGTTGTTTCTGGAGACTGATTGTCTTCTGGTCAGATTCAAAGATATTCCTAGCTTTCTTCTTTTGGAATATTTCTATATATTCATTACATGGGAGGATATTATTGTGTCAGCATATGATGAGATAATTGTCATTTTCATTAATCCCCTTTCCCTTTGTGGATCATTAAGTTAGAGCATTCTTAATTTTCAAACTATCAGTGCAAAAGCCGTTTGATTATCTTGCAGTGGGCAAAAGGAAATCTGGCAAAAATGCTGCTTCTTTTCCCTTCCTATATTTATTGGCCCAAGGCCCTGCCAGTTTGAATAATACTTCTGGCAATATAAAAAGCAGTGGTTGTGTTAGAACACTACAATCCTGGATCCCTGATCCTTACTGAGTTTCTATAATTACTTATCCCGAGGATGATATATAAAAGCAGTGTCAGATCTGAGGCAATGTCCCAGGACAGTTAAGAGACACCAGCAGTTACAGTTACAACGTGTTGACTTGGCAAGGGGCTGTGTCCTTCTAATCCTCTACTTCTTGGTGACATTTATGAATCTATTATAGTTCCCTGCCAAGACTGCACAAAAATAACCTCTTCATTATCCCCAATCAGAAAATCTTTGCCTTTCCTTACATAATAGATCATTAGATTATTAAATCTTTTATTCTGTATATATTTCTATAATATACAGAATGCCAGACACAATTATATTTTTAAAAATTATGTACTAAGGACCAAGTGATCTGTTAAGCATTTCATAAATAACATGTATTTAAATCTTCCTAAAAACTAGTGAAGTACCAAAGATTGTGTGGGGAAGGGATGTGGTCAATCGTTGTTCACTCAGGTAGGAATATTTTTTGTGAGCATTCTCATTGGAATTTTTCAGGATGAAAAATAAAACAGATTGACACTGTCAGTTTTCTTGTGTTTAAATTCTCTACCACCATAAACTTCCTTATTGCCTGCACTCAGAGTCATTCACTCCTACCACCCATACTTAGTAGACCACTAACCAACACCTGTGCTTGTGTACTGCAGTGTATTCTCATCCCCTTTTGCTAAATTATAAATGGAGGAGATAGAGATTAAGAAATATGACAAAGATGATATTCTTGCTTTCACATGTATGATAAAGAAAGGTATCTAATAAGATGGTAAGTAGATAACAAAGGTAACTCACTCTAATGATGTTGGCTGTGGGTTTGTCGTATATGGTTTTTAAGCATGTTCGCTAAATTATCCAGGGTAGCAAGGGCTTTCCAGGTAAAAGTTATCACAAAGTCAATGGAAAGGAGACTCTATGATTTTGGACAGTCCACATGTTTGGTGAGGATGTAACAAAGGGCATCTGAGTGAATATGATGAGGATGTAAGACTGGAAACATTGTCAGGGAATATCTCTATGGCTTTTCACACTACAGGAAGCAATTTTCATTTAATCTTACAGAATAGTGGCTTTATTATAATTCCATGTTAGAAGGTTTTTGTTTATAAAAAGACAGTGTACAGTAGAAGTTAAATGGCCCTGCTTAAACAGAGGGCAGGAAAGCATTTAGCTAAGCAGTGCGAAAATCAAGTTGAAAAATGAGAAAAACTTTGGAGCACTAGCAATGGGATGAAGAGGAGAGCATAACTGAGAGATCCAAGTTGGCACCACAGGAAAGCAAGGAAGGTATTAAGAACTATGCAATTCCCAGTTTACTTCTCTTCTCGCCAGTGTGACTTTTATTCTGTCTTTTGTAACTGGTACTGGTAAACTCTCAGGTAACACAGAGTCTGCTTGACATATAAAGGTGGTCTGATGATAAGAAAATGAGCAATAGAATTCATGACTATGATACATAAAATAGAACGGAATATGTGTCAATATGTGCTTAAAAGGCACTTGATAAAATTTACTAGTCATTCCTAACAATGAAAAACAGTAATATAGAGGAAAATCATTGAAATATATTAAGAACTATTAACCAAAAAAAAAAAAAATTGAATGTCATTCTAAACAGCAGAGCTCAATATATAATTACATTAGACATAGCACTGGAAAGTCTTGTTTTCCTCCTGATTATACAATATTGTCTTAGAGATGATACTAAATATATTATATAAATGTAAAAATAAAACAATAAAATGATATCAGTTGTATAAAATTGCAAAAGAAGACATAAATCTTACTGTTTGATTGAATAAATGTGCCTAGAAAAATTAGGTGCCTCTGGGAAGAAAAAATAAATCATAGAAATAATATTAGTATTGATTAATATTACTTGATGCAAATAAATATTGATCAGTTTTCGATAAATAAGCTATAAAGCTTAAAAATCAAAATAGAAAAACATCACTATAGTATTAAGTTACAAAAATTATAAAATAGTTAAGAATTAATTTAATAAAGAACTAGCCCCCATATAAATAAAACTAACATTTCACTAAACAAAACAGACATTTTCCTTTTTTCTCTTTTTTTTTTTGGTAGATTTATAGGATTTTTTTAATGTTTATTTTTTTATTTCAAAATATTAAGGTGGTACAAATGTTTTTGGTTATATGGATCTCTTTTGTAATGCTTGAGTTATGGCTATAGGTGTGCCCATCACCCAAATAAGTGTTCCTTGTATGCATCAGGTAGATTTTTGTTCCTCCCCTACCCCCCATCCCTTGATTTCAACTGAGTTTTACTTCCCTCTGTGCACATGTGTGCTCATCAGTTAGATCCAACTTAATAATGAGTACATGCGATGTTTGTTTTTCCATTCGTGAGATACTTCATTTAGGAAAATGCTCTCCTATGCCATCCAAATTGCTGAAAAAGGCATTAATTCATCCTTTTTTGTGGCTATTAGTCCATGGTTGTATATACCACATTTTATCAATCCACTCATGAATTGATGAGTATGTGGGTTGATTCCACATCTTTGCAATTGTGAATTGTGCTGCAATAAACATTTGAGTGCAGGTGTTTTTTTGATAGAAAAACTTTTTTTCGTTTTGATAGAAAGATACCCAATAGTGGGATTGCTGGATCAAATGATAGGTCTACTTTTAGTTCTTTGAAGAATCTCCATACTGTTTTCCATAGAGGTTGTACTAATTTTCAGTTCCAGGAACAGTGTATAAGCATTCCTTTCTCTGTGGATTTATGCCAGCATCTATTGTTTTGGGATTTTTTTAATAAAAGCCATTCAGGTAGGGCTAAGTTGATATCTCACTATGGTTTTAATTTGCATTTCCCTGATGATTAGTGACATTGAGCATTTTTTCATATGTTTATTGGCCATTTGTCTGTCTTCTTTTGAAAAGCTTTGTTCATGTCTTTGGCCCACTTTTTAATGGGGTTGTTTGTTTTATTCTTGCTGATTTGTTTGATTTCTGTATAGATTCTGGATATTAGCCCTTTAGCAGATGCATAGCTTGTGAATATATTCTTCCATTCTGTAGGTCGTGTATTTGCTCTGTTGATTGTTTTCTTAACTGTGCAGAAGCTTTTTATAATATCTGAGTACTCTATTTTTGTTTCATTGGTCTATCTCTCTATTTTTGTGCTAATATCATGCTATTTTGGTTACTATATCCTTATAGCATAGTTTGAAGTCTGGTAATGTAATGCCTCCAGATTTGTTCTTTTTGTTTAAAATTGCTTTGGATATTCAGACTATTTATGGTTCCAAAAGAAGCATAGAATGATTTTTTTCTACATCTGTGAAAAATGATGTTGGTATTTTGATGGGGATTGCATTGGATCTGTGAATCACTTTGGGTATTATGGACATTTTAACAATGTTGATTCTGCCAATCCCTGAGCAGGATATGTTTTTACAATTGTTCATGTCATACGTAATTTCTTTCCTTAGGGTTTTATAGTTCTCTGTGTAGCGATCTTTCACTTCCATGGTGGAGTATATGCGTAGGCATTTTATTTTCTTTATAGCTATTGAGTTTTTGATTTGACTCTCAGATTTACTGTTATTGGTATACAGAAATGCCTCTGATTTATGTACATTGATTTTGTATCCCAAGACTAGGCAGAATATATTTATCAATTCTAGGAGTCTTTTGGTAGAGTCTTTGGGATTTTCTAAGTATAAGATCATGTCAGTGAAGAGTGATAGTTTCTCTTCCTCATTCCCGATTTAGTTAGTATTTATTTCTTTCTCTTGCCTGATAGCTCTGGCTAGGACTTCCACCATTATGTTGAATAATAGTGGTGACAGTGGGCATCCTTGTATAGAGATTTTTCATAGTATTTATTGATAATGTTTTGTATTTCTGTGGTGTCTGTTGTAATGGCTCCTGTTTCATTTCTGATTGAGTTCATTTGGGTCCTTTCTCCTCTGTTCTTGGTTAATCTAGCAAGAAGTCTGTCAATTTTATTTATATTTCCAAAAAATCATTTTTTTTGTTTTATTGATCCTTTTTGTTGTTTTTTTGTTTTCCAATATATTTAGATCTCCTCTGACCTTTGTTATTTCTTTTCTTCTGCTAGCTTTGGGTTTGATTTGTTCTTCCTTTTCTAATTCCTTGTGTTGTGACATTAGGTTATCAATTTGTGATCTTTCTATCTTTTTGATGTAGGCATTTCTGGATATGAACTTTCCGCTGAGGAATGCTCTTGCTGTATCCCATAAATTTTGATAGCTTGTGTCCCCTTTGTCATTCAGTTCAAAGATTTTTCTGACTTCCATCTTAATTTCATTCTTGACCCAATAATCATTCAGCAGCAGGTTGCTTAATTTCTATGACTCCGTGTAGGCATGAGTGTTTCTCTTGTAATTGATTCCTAGTTCTATTCTGCTTTGGTCTGAGAAGGTGCTTGGTATGATTTCAAATTATTTGAATTTGCTGAGAATCGTTTTGTGGCCTAAAATATGATCAATCTTTGTGTCCTGCTGAGAAGAATGTATTTTCAGTAGTTTTTGGAAGAATGTTCTATAAATGTCTATTATGTCCATTTTATTTAGGGTCTGATTTAAGTCCATTGTTTCTTGACTTGTTTTCTGCTTCGATGATTTGTCAAGCTCTGACAGTGGGGCATTATGGTCTCTGACAATTATGATGTGCTATTTAATTTCTTTACTTAGCTCTAGTAAAATTTACTTTATGTATTTGTGCTTTATGTATCTGTTTTCCCTCTTGCTTTATTGTTTTATAAGAATTGTGGATTTCGGAGGGTTTTGCAGTGATTTTACACTGATGAGTGTCTGTTGTGCTGTGTAGTGTATAATGCTGTTCTGAGTATTCCCTGCAGGGCAGATCTGGTCATGACTAATTCCTCCAGTGTTTGCTTGTCTGGAAAAGACTTAGTATCTTCATGAATTGTGAAACTTACTTAACAGGATACAAAATTCTATGCTGGCAGTTGTTTTGTTTAAGAACATTGAAGATGGGGCTTCATTCCCTTCTTTTTTTTTTTTTTTATTATTCCAAGGTATTGTGAGGGTACAAACATTCTAGTTACACTTTATGTCTTTGCCTCACCCATATGCAGGTTAAAGGCGTGCCCTTCCCTCCCTTTAGTGCTCCCCATGTCCTTTAGCTGTAGATTTCCCCCCCTCCCCCTAATCCCTGGAGAGTATTTCTGCCATGTGATCACCCTAGGGTTGATCAGTTAGTACCAATTTGATGGCGAGTACAAATGGATCCCTTTCTTCTGCTCTTGAGGTGCCTCACTTTGGATGATGGGCCTAAGTTTAATCCAGGAAAGTATAAGAGATGCTAGATCATCGTCATTTCTTATGACTGAGTAATATTCCATTGTAAACATATACCAAATTTTAGTAATCCACTCATGGATTGACCGGCACTTGGGTTGTTTCCACATTCTTGCAATAGTGAATTGTGCTGCCATGAACATTCGAGTGCAGATGTCTTTATA